>JAPMOR010085035.1:40268-65247 GCA_026543865.1 Argiope aurantia
AAAATTTCAAATAATGTTACAATTATGAAATATAGTTTACAGGCAAAATTTTGCATGAGCATATCACTCTGTTTTGTAATTATTGATTTAGTAGGTTATGGTAGATATAAAATTTGGAATTTCATGAGAATATCTAGCTAAATTTTACTCGCGGATCATTTGAATTTATACAAAAATAGTTAGATTAGATTCATAAATTCAACATTAAAATGAAAGAAATAGTGGACTAAATGAATATATAAATATTGTTTCCTTTAAAGGAAAAAAATATCCATGAACAATATTGGAAAAAGCGATATATTTCCTGACGTTAACAACATGGAAAATATTTCCATTTTTCAGCATAATTTAATGTAAGAATTAATAACTGTTTCCCAGAGAGAATTAATTATCTCAAACAGACTCATTAACACGATTTATCCCATGCTAAAAGTCAAACATACTTCTAAATGATATCTACATAATCTTACTTCCATGAAACTTGAAATATTCCGAAAATATTCTAGTTTGGATTCTCTTGAGAGAAGCGAATAATTCAGTCTTATAAATACGTCTCTGTGGATTAAACGGAATTGTATTTGATATTTCCAAAGAATTCAGATAAAACTGTTATTAATCATTTTGTTTTATTATAACACATTATGAAATACAGGAAATTTTGGAATCTATACATGAATAGCTTTATAAATTGCTAAGTTCTGTTTGATATTCTTTGGCTCTTCTTTGTTGAAGTTTTTTTTTTGTAAGTATGTAGTTTTCTAACTTTTTTAACTATTTATTGACTTTTTTTTTTAAGTGAAGAGTCAATTTAAAGAATTATTTGTCTCTTAAAACGGATTCCATCTGTTATAGGTTTAAATGTTTCCCTATCAAATTTATAATTCCCGTATTTATGTGCAGACATTTCTAATTCTAAAATTTTCATTCAACAGTTGATGAAATATTATCATTTTTCACGGCATGCAGCATTTTCAATATTTTTTAATGCACGTATACAGAATTTTAAATCATTACCATTAAATACAAGACAAAAAAGCGAATTATTCATTGCTTCATGTTGGTAAGTTAATTTTTACATAAATTGTTTTCTTTTGAGTTTTATTAATTAAGTACAGGAAGATAATCAGATTTTGTGTCAATGTAAATTTGTAACACTCTTTCACGGGATTAAAGAAAACTGAAATATTTGTTAATTAATTTTGTAAGCGAGGTTTCATTCACAATTCACAAAAATTATTTCTTTATACAAACCTTCTGTATCTTTTTTAATACCTGCAATTATACTGATGCAAAAACATATATTTTTGTTATATATTTTTAATTTTATTTGTTTATGTGGGCGTAACAATATTTAATATTCTTAATTATGCCATCTTTAATGGCACAAGCTTTTTAAAGCGTTTTTTAAGGTTCCGGCGAAAATGGTTTTAATACTATCAATACATACTTAAAAAAGTATTGAAAAGAATTATATAATATAAAATATTCCAATCATATAAAACAAGGTAAATTGCAATTATATCATTACTACTATAAAACGAAATGAAGATTATCAATACTTGTGTAAATAAAATATTGATAAGGATAATGTTATCTAAAATACTTCAAACATATAAAGCAAGATGAGTTATTACTATACCAAAATGAATGAATGATATGAAGATCATCAATACATTCGTAACTAAAGTATAATTTATATCAAAGCGGGTTAGTGATGATGATGATTCAAATAAGTTAAACCGAACGATAAAGATCTAGGCCACAAATTCTAAAATCTTCTATACAATTATGGGCTTCTATCAGAAACGTCTCGCTATTGAATGGAATTTTCCATTTTTTTCATCTTCGCTCACTGTATCTAGTTGCGAAATAGTTTGAAATTCATATAGATTTATGTTAAAGATATGAATTTATATCTCAAATATGTCTTGATGTTGTTTAGCATTGCAAAAATCAATAAAAATATTAATTGAATATCTGTAATTTAAATATCTTGATACGAATTTTGAATATAATTCAAGATTAATTAATCAAGAAAAAAATTTTAGTCTAATTATGGGAATATACGAAAAATTAACCAAAATATAATTTAGGATGTTTTGTTTGTAAATTGCTCTTCTGGGTTTTTTAATTTATAATAAAATAACTTTTCTAGCATGACAAATAATTACTATAAGAAACGATAAATTAAACCAAACGTGAAACTTTTTGCGTTTGTATGCATCTCAAAATAATAATCAAGATTATTTTAAACAAATGAAATCATTTAATTTCAGTTTCGTATTTATTCACATACAAAATGCTGGTAACTTCTTTTTAACAGGCAATTCTAAAACACGATTTTGATCTAATGAAGAGAGAATTAGAAAAGAAAAAAAAAGGAAAAAAACGTCAACAATATGAAATAAATAAAAATTTTAATAAAAAATTTCAAAATTTTATTAAAAATGTCTGACTAATTCATTTTAAATTTAATGGTGATATAGAAAATGTAACGAAGTCAAAAATATTATAGACCCAGCAGTGCGGTGTTGTTAGGTGTCTTGTAAAAGAATTTGGCAATCTTGGAAGAAAATGGATCATTTCAGGTTAAAAAAAGGTATAGAATAAAGTTAAGTCCTTCAAGGGATTGAAATGAAATTAATGTAATATGAGGGGAAATGAAAAACGAAATATGCAAAAAACTAAATACTGAAGATGAAACAAAAACTAATTTACATTACATATTCCTTTTTCTTCCTTCACAGTGGTGAGGATATCAATTTAAAAAAATTAAGTAAATTTATTATTTTAATTTTATGTTTTGTTTTTGGTAAGGATATCAGTTTTTTTAATTATTTTTAAGGAATTGATTATTTTAATTCTATGTTTTATTTTTGTCAGCTAAACAGTAGATCGAATTCTCAATACATATGAGTTCCTGCAGTCTTATCACTGTTCATCAAGGACCTTCGCTATTTGCCATTATTTTCAAAGATTGAATGGCTTCTTTTACAGAAGCAATTTCGTGCACGTCATTATCAGATTGATAAGAACCCAAACAATCTATTCTGCGTCTATAAAATTACCTAGAATCGGAATCTTTGATGTAAAGTGGTTTATATAGCAAGTTATATAGTCCTCAAATTCATCTAAAATAAAAATAACTCATTCCTTTTAATATAATTTTTATTCTCAAATTCATCACATCTAACCAAATGGAAGCCACATTCTACGAAAGTACTTCAGAACCAATTATTCCAGTCCTGGAGAAATCCTATGGAGGCCTTCAAATACGTTTACTGATTTTTTCTTTCCTTCTAATTATATAATTACAAAAATGTCTTTCAAAATATTGGTTTCGGTAGTGCACATTCAAGCATTTTATAATAACAAATCACAATTCTGAGCTCTATTTTGCGCAATTGGAAGAGAAAATTTAGTTTGTACATTTTATAAATTTAAAGCTACAATATAGATTGTGCAATGATCAGTAACATAATCATCTTACGTTCCCGTGAATGCATTTGTTTGTCCAATTTGCGAAGATAGTTTTCAAAAATTGTCATCCAAGATCTTTTCTTTGGGGCATATTTGGTAGGAAGCTCTTCATATTCTTGAAGCCTCTTGGGTTTTTTTTAGATTTTTCAACAACTGAAGGCATTTGCTTTTTGGTCCGGTCTGAATTAAAGCAAAACAAAACAAAATACGCACTTTTATTGCAAACTTCATGTCTGAAGAAGATTATCACTACTGAAAATGTCTTTTCTAAAATATTAGTGGATCTAGGGTGGTAATGTTTCGCTATTGACTCTTGAGAGTCTCGGGATCCATTCGCCACAAACAGGTTTGTAAAATTTGTCCGTATTCTAAAAATGATATAATCAACAACTGGAAGAATTGAATTCCTAGCTTCTAGGCAATGTTTAGTTTTTTCTCTTTTAAAATGGAATGTTTGTTGCACGAATATCGACGAATCCTTTAAACAAAAATATTTTCATCTAAAACCATGAATTTTTTCTTTTTGCCCCATTCTCGTATTTTTTCTGAATTTTGTTTCACGATATTTACTTTGCAAAAAAGAAAATTGCTTGCCAAGATGAGTATTGAATTCCAATTAATTTCCAAAATCATCCTTGCTGTCATTGCAAGCTTTTTTTTTACATCATCCAGTAATTCCAACAAAGAGAATCACTTTCTTTTTAATGCCTTAATGCCACAATTTCAACATCCAGAGCTAACGAAAAATTTCAAAAGACTGTCAGCTTTTAAAACGACAGCTACTAAACACTAAAATATAAATAAGAGGATACTCTAAGAATTTACCCTTTGCCTTTGACCAAGGGGATTGTAACAGAGATGAAATAATCTCCCGTATTTAGCACAAAGACACAAAAGTTCAAGAAAAGTGTGTGTGTTTTCATCACAGTTGTTGACGATCTTTGAAATCTTTTCTCCCTGAAAAAATGTTAAATGCGGGACATATATAAGAAATAATATTATATCCGGAATTTTTTTAATATTACAAGAACAGAAAATTATTTGGCACAAATAAAGGGTGATATTTTATGTGGAAAAATGTTATGGAAGCTTTTAACAATACTATCGTTACCCTTGCAAGACGCTTTTCAATCATGATGTGTCGTGTTTATTGACAATAACACTCAATTCGTACTCATTTTTGGCAATCAATAAGCTTCTACTATAAAAAGACGAAATAAAATCCAAAACAATTGGAGAGTGAGAGTTAAAGTCTATTTAAATGGAAATAATAATATTTTTGACAGAAATTCTCCTATAAATATTTACAGTAGCAATAAAGGGAACTTTTTTACGTTTTTTCAATAAATAATCATTCTATTGAGTAAACAGTTTTTAAAAAAGGCAAATTTTAAAACAAATAAACTGTCTTTCTTTATTTTTTCGAGAAACAAGGAACTGATTTAAGATTATTTATTCTCATTATGTTTTGCGAAGCAGTTATTCAAAGGAAAGTTATAACTTCTCTATATATTGAAACAATTGTTCGTGCAATTCTAAATATAGCTCGAAATCAAGAATAACAATTGAAAAATTTCTATGTAAATCAATATCGTATTCTTTTAAACAATTTATAAATTTTATTTATTTTGTTTAAAAACAAAAGCTTTGCAGCAGTGGGAAGAAGAATTTACTTTTGGAAAACCAGGTCTTGTTCGCAGACAATATTTATTGACCATTAATAAAGAATTTTCATGGATGGGTCAACAAATACTGTTTATGTTTCCTGTTGATCCTGTTATTTTACTCTTTGCTGGTGGAATTCTTCGTAAATAAATGTTCAGAAATCTAAAACAGTCTTTTAATTCCCTATTATTAAAACTCTATATTACATATATTTGGATTTTCCGTTCTACTGAATTTCATCGGTATTCGAGGATTATTTATTATTACTTTTTTTTTTCATTCAGAGACTTGAGTAATGAATGATGCATTTTGATGGCAAAATATAGTTTTTAAATCTTAATGGATTTTTTTGAAAAAAGATATATTTTAACAGGAAAAACAAATTGGCCCAAACAAAGAAAATGATAACTATTTATAAACATTCAGGCTAACAAATTTGTAAGAGGATCTTTAAAATAAAAAAATAAAAGTGTTTTCATCTTGATTTTTGTATCCTTTCGTTACTTTTGAGGGTTTCTTATGATTTCAGTGCTAGCCATTTCCTCAGACAATAGGGAGTAAACTGTATTAAATTTCTTCCATGAGTGATAATGAAATTAATAAATGACATACGCATATGGCATTCGACATATACGAAATGACATACAACATGTACGAAAGTATTTGGAATATTTATTTTTATGACATTTATAAATTAAAGCTGCAAAAAAATGTTCGATGGATTACAGAACGAAATGATTAGTCATTTATTTTTTGAATACGCTTTGGCATTTCTACTGTGTTCCGATAGCAATAACAATTGAATCGACACAAAACTCAAATGTCACAACCATTATGCATATTGCTTAGAAATTCTTGGAAATTCACTGTACCTAAAAGTATATTTATATTAAAGAAAAAAAAGTATTGCCGTTCACATTAGAATATTATATTAATTAATAGCCGTTCACAAGATTGTTTTTTATTTATTGAAAATGGTAATATTTTTATTCATATTTATATTTATGGCTGCACAGAGAAGGGTATAATGGTATATTCAGGATTACATACGAGGAAATACCTACTTCGAATGGACTTCATAAGAACTCAAAATACCAGATGTTGTAAGCTTTTGTCGTTTTTGAGGACGTCGTTGAATCTATGTACATTATAAATAATTCTAAATTTTTAAAAAAGAAAGCGATTCCTATTCCAATCTTCTTCGTAGAAAGATTGACTGAACTTGAAAATTGAAAATTCATCAGACGATCCTCAACAAAGAGAAATCTGAGAACATATTAAAGTTACTTTCTCCAACAACAGCGTCATATTGACCCAATAACAAATGTGCAACTTCAAAAAAAAAATCCCAGAATTTTTGGAATTCTTTTTCCATTATACTAAAGTGGTAGTAGCAAGTTACCATAATAAAAAAAAATATATATACACAACAAAATACAAAAGAATAAACAGTTCAAAATAATACAAACATCGATAATGCACAAGAATATTAAGAAAGCTGGAATATTGAGAAAAATGTAAAATGTAAATAAATTTCAAAACCAAATATTTATTTATTACAATAAACTGAGAAAAAAAACCAAAATAAATTAAAGAAACATATTTTGGTTTTATATTTACTATTTTTTCTGGTTTTATACACACACACGTAAATGATAATCGAGTTTCTTAGGGAAGTAAATCCTTCAAAAGCGAACATATTGGAATGTAAATTTGATTTATCCTTGTTTGTCATTGAATTATTTCCTAATATAAAAGCACAAATCAGATGGATTCATTCAATTCATATTCACTCCATTAGGACAGTTATTTCACTCTTGAATAAAAAGTCAAAAATTTATTACTGTTTTAATCAAATTGAGACTTCTGGTTAGATTAGTAAAACTCAGTAATTCTAATAAACTTAGAAACCTCTTCAGTAGTTTAAGTCATTAATGTTTTAATATGTCATTATTTTAATTAGCTCTTCTGGTAAATTTTTTGATAAATTTTAAATGATATTTTCTGTTATAAATAATTGTGAGATAATCGCTTAGATAATTGCTTATGAAATAAAAAATAATACTTGGGTTATCAGTTCATACTTGGGTAATCATTTATGTCTGAATGGATGAAAGAATCTTAATGTTAAATCCTTAATACATTATATAACCAAAATATGTTTTTCTTAATACGTATATCTATTTTCAGAATGCTTTATATTTGTCACGATAACTGTAATAAACTGGTAATTATATATATCATCACCTGTGTTTATTTGAAATCACCAGTTAATTTAACGGTGACTATGAATATTCACTGGTAATTATACATAATCACCGGATTATTCACATTTACAGTGACATATATATTTATAAAGGCTTAATAATGCTCGTACCTTGTAATTTAAATGATCTGATGTGTAAAAGGGTGAAATGGATAAAATTTATCTCTACACTTGACTAATCGCATACTAATGCAGCGTCATCTATTGGGTTTAATGTATTCCTTTCATACTAATTCCAGCATAAAAGTTGAAAGTTTAATTAATTTTTAATACAAAAATATTAAAAAGTTATAATTCATATGAATAGCTTATTTTTAACCCTCCAGCTCGTATCCCTTGATTTCCTCGGTTTAGCAATCAGTCCATTTCAGTTGCATCCTGCGTTTTTCGCAGTTTAGAGTGTTTATTTTTACGACTACAGATTTTTATTATAATTAATTATTATCGTGTAACATGTAGTATCAGTTCACTTCCTTTGAAAAATATTTGAACTTATTTGCAAACATCGCATTTAAATAGTGATTTTAAAGAATTACGTAGCCAGAGGGCTGAGGTATTTTATCTAACCGGGTTACATTTTCAAGGAAATGTATTAAAATGTGAATGTCTGGAATTTATGTTGTAGTACTTCCTTTAGAACGTTTAGTACTGAAATTTCAACACTAAATTCTAAATTTTTCAAAAATTCGTTTCACTTACTTCTGAATGAAATTGATAATGGTGCAAAACTATTTCATATCATAAACTGTCTAATTCTTTGATAAAATAATTTCAAAGATTAGTGGAATAAAACCTATTCCAACTATAACATCCACAACTTTTCAAAAAAAATTCCATTTTACGTCAAAAAATATATGATTTTTGTGTATAAATACAATGCTTCAGATATAATATTATTAATACTGTTGGAATAAATTCCCTGGTATATTCAAAGAAGCGAAAGAATAAATTTCTTAGACTAAAATTTATTCCAAATCCTTTATCATTTTACTTTCCATTATCATATGAAACTAAAACCGAGATTGAACTTTCTTATAAAACAGAACAAAAAATCATTTAGCAATGACAAAAACAATTCCTTTATTTAAATCCACAGCCTTTATTTTAAAAGGCTGTGAATGAAAAGACATCAATCATCCAAATTCGAAGATTTATTCACCTGAAAGAAATTCTTCCTTTGAATCAGGTTTCGTTTCCTTTTTCATTTTATCTTTAAACAACAAAAGGAAGAGAAAAATTTATTCTTTAATAAATCCTTTCAGATCAGAAGAAAGAACTTTTCAATGAAATCTTTAAGATATTCTTTAAAATAAAAGTCAAACTCTTTTATATCTATATAGTACATGTATATATAAAGGATTTTTAGGATAATGAAGAAATATTGATCAAATATCAGCTAATAACTTTCAAACAAATATAAAATTTTCAGTTTCCTGTTAGAATTCTAATTTTAAAGCCATCATTTCTACAATATTACACATTTTTCCATTATCTATATCTAAATGAACTATCATTATTGCTTTAAGAGTACATTTATTATTAGATTATTACTTTAAGAGAACATTTACAAATCCCGAAATGCAGATAAAAAATATCTGCAGTACTTTGAATTATTTTTAAAAGAGCATTTATAATAATCATATGCTTACATAGACATTCTTTTGATCGATATTTTTGGAAATAAATAAAATTTCTTTTAAGTGCATATATCACCTTCAAAGTATACAGTTAAGATATATCATAAAGTTCATAGTTATATCATGAAATTATCCATTATAATTTATTAGTTAACGAATTTCATACGTTAACAATAATATATACATTTCAATAGTTTTTATTTGTTTTATGAAACGTAATATATTTAGGGGATGAAATTTATAAGAACGTGCTTCCAATTTAATTTCGGAATTTTTCTTATACATTTTCTTATTCCTGTTCATAATCTTTTATTTGAAGAGAAATTTCATATCTGTAAACAAGGCTCCAGAAGGGAATCAAACTCAACAAGACTATTTGAAATTTGCATGGTATTGTATATTTGTTAGTCAATTCAGGGATTAATGATTTTAATTTCACATATTGGAAAGATTCGTAATTTTATTTCAAATTTCAGGAACTGAAAACTGTTGTGTAAATTAGTTAAAATCTATTTTTTTTTTTTTGTCATTGTTGCACAAAATTGTACAAAGGGGGAAAATTATATATGGCTGTGTCAACAATTTCAATCTATAATAAAGAATATCAATTGTAATTTGAATGATTTTAGCATTGATAGTTGCTTAAGATACTAAAAAAAGGTTAAAAAAAGGAGAATTATTTTAAAAAAATATTATTTAACTTTTCATTTTTTTTCAAAAGTAATATAAAGGAATCAATTATTTTTTTTAGGAATCTCTGAAAAGTACGCAATAGAAAGCATTCTTTCTGACATTATTATTATTATTTAAAAGAATTAATAGGAAATTTCTTTAAAAGTGAAGGCATTGTAAATTACAATCGATATTATTTTAAACAAAACCAAAAATCGGTTTGAAAAGTTAAAAAATAAAACATGATCATGAAAACTAGTTACATATTTATTTAAAAGTTCTTATAAACTTTATTTAATTCTTCTACTTAGCATTTTCATCCAACATATTTAATTTTCAGTTAATAGCCAGATATTTTTTATTTGATTTGCTTTTATAGCTTATTTATTAAAGAACTTAACAGCATAAATTCAAACCTGTCTAAATATGACTAATTGCTTTGTTGAATTTCCATCAGCTGGATGACTTTGTTTTATTTCCTTCTAATTATGACTCAATTAAGCACACCCAACTGCACTTTGAATAAAATTATCAAAAGTATAAAAAGACAAAACATCCTTATTTGCTGTGTGATATTGGTAGCTGGTAATTACATTGGAGATATACATGCACCGATATATCCTCTTAAAAGGATTGTAAAAAAAAATCTGTTAAAAGTCGGTTTACGTGAAAGATCAAATGATTGTAAAAAAAAAGAGGGAGAGAGACTACAATGTGCATTAATCAAAATGCAGTTAAAGTTCGTCTCTCCCCCCCCCCACCCCACGTTTCTGAAATTCTCCCACCCCACGTTTCTGAAATTCTCAAAAGAAACTTTTTTCATGGGAATTTCAGAAAATCTTCTGAAGAAAAAAATGTGGAAAGACACTCGGAAGTCGCGAACTAAAGTAAAGAAAAGGAAAAATCCCGTGATTTAAAGAGTTGATGAGGGTGTCAAGAAAGAAAAAAAACTTTCCACAGCCACATCAACATCAGCGATGCGTCTAATGGCAGATGGATTGAGGGATTCTTTTCTCTCAACGGGTGAGTTTTGCTAGTCTGTGGTATCCACTTTCAAGAACAATTTAACTCAGCACGAAAAAATGTGGTTCGTGTGATAAGGTATGAACTCCAAGTAACGTGGTAAAAATTTGAAAACTTTACATTAAAGCTGGAAGGTTTTTATTTGTATTCATAATGTAGCTGTATCATAATTTAAAACTAGGCATAATTATAATAATTTGAGAGTAAAAAAATATGTATTTTTCAATTCTCTAATTATAGATCTAGAAAAGCTATCGATTTCTGAAGAGAAAGCAGTCGAATTGTAGTTCTTTAAGATGTAACTTAAATATAAAAGTGCATTTATTTTCACTGTTGAATTCAAAGTCAAATCTAATGTCTTCAGTTTCTTGCATGCTTAGTGAAAAAAAATATATATATTATTACCAATACTTTACATTCTTCTAAATTTTTCCAGTTAATACTTCTTTGTTAGATTTTTCTTTCACCTTAAACTAAAATTCAATATGATTTTAATTTATGTTAATTTGAACAATTTATGAGTTTGAGTTTGAGGGAATTTACTGGTGCTAAAACCATTTCTGATAATGAAGCGTCAACCATGAGGTATTAGCAAAAGAAATGGTTCATTAAAGAAAAAAAAACGTATGATCATATTTTAAAACGTTAATAAAAATTCTGCTCAGTTTCAGAAAAAGTCTATTTCTAAATCTTTATAAGAAAACTGTTTTATAGGTATTGTTGTATTGTTTAATAATTTATGAGTAACGATCACATGGTATTTCGTTGTTTTTTATATCTATTTTGTTTATTCTCATTTTTAATATTAAATGCTCCTTTATATATATAAATAGACTGACTTGAGGCGTCCTGGCCTAGGGGAAGTGCGTCTTACCCCATGACCTGGCCATCCCGGGTTCGAGTCTTGGTTCGGGCATGATTGTTATATTCCCTGTATTCTGTCTGTCAGGTGTGTGAATGGGTGCCCTTGTAAAATGGGGTTGCGCAAGTGCGTGTGAGTGTCATCTTCGTATAAGCTAGACTTCTGCCCTTGTGTCCTCAGGGGCCTTTACCCTCAGAAGCTACTGCACAAACTAGGCTTAAATTGCTGACGTCGTTAGCGCGCTTGTCTATGACAAGTGAAATAAGTAACAAGAATAGAATGATGTGCTTAGTTTAACTATCTAAAAGCAAAATGTTTTTATCACTGGTTTTTCATTATAAGTTGAAAAGTTAAGATTGCGCTGGCAAAAGTTATAATAATTATTTATATAATGTAATATAACACATAATATAATTTTTTGGTTTCAAAAAAGAACATTAATACAAATTTCCGAGTATGACGTAATTTTCAAAACGATTCCAATTTTATGCGCATTCAAACTCCTTTAATTTTCTCCTTGCATGAAGTGCAATTTCAGTCATATAAATTCACCAATTTAGCACTAAAGCAATAAGGATTACAATATATTTACAGAATGAATTTCCAATAATCCGATAAGTAATTTCAATTTCCTTTTCAATTATATAATGTCATATATATTCACAAGTTTTAATACTATTGAAGTTAAGAAAAGAAATAGTGAGAAGATCATATATGTTATTTTCCAAAGACTTTCTTATTTCCGTGCAAAAATCTCATTTTTTCTTGGAGGTTATGATCCTTAACAAGAAATTTTCTATGAAAACTATATGATAAGTATTTCCACGTTTTATAATTATATAAAATATGGAATTGTTCTGAACGATTTTATACGATTTAAATGGAAATTGAAATATTAAAGCATATTTTGCAATATGCAAATATTTAAATTTGCATATTGAAATTGCATAAAGCATATTTTGCAATTGAAAAATATTTAAATTTGCCTAATGACTTTATTTTAAGTTGTTTTGTTAAAATATTTCTACGTTTAATTATAACTCAATGAGTTTTTATAAAAAATTTGGCTCTCAATACTGTAATTTATCTGTATTTAATTCGAGATATAGGATTAAAATTGCTATGTTTGAAATTACGGAAAAGTATCACGGTTAAAATTCTAGTATTTATGCTGTATAGATTTTTATCATAGTGGAGGAATATTGCGACAGATACTCTTCCTTTAATGGAGAAAAACATATCAAAAGGATTCATAACTTCATTAAGCACAAAGAGGATATCAGATTCGGGCTCTTCCAATACTTGGGGTAATATTGTAAATTTCCCCATTATATGATATAATAATATAATAATGCCAATAGTATCAATTCTATAATTTGATAACCTTTTAATCATGTATTTGATGTAATATGCACAAATAATAATATGAAAGTTGTAAGAAATTAAAATTGCACCAAAATGCACTTTTCCCCTTAAACAATATAACATTAATATTAAATAATGTTATTCACTTATCTTTTATTACAATTTCCAGTTTTCTCAAATATTCTCTAATTAATAATTTATATATATTGCAAAATATTACGAGATTTCAAAACTTTAATGTGACTTTATTGAATGTTAGAAATCCGAAAAGATTTTAACTATTCAGGAAGAAAATTATTTTATTTTGGAATACATACACTAACAATATAATCGAATCCCCTTAAAGGAGAAAGATTATTTGCCTTAACATTTCTTGGAAAACGTCGAAACAACTAAGTTAAAGGGAGATGTATTTAATTATTTAAATAAGTTTCTTAAAAGCTATTAGTAAAGAACGAATAAAAATATGCATCGCCATATGCGATAATATTATTAACGTCTATTCACTTCATAGCTCATTCGAAATTTACTCACAGATAGCATGAAACGACGTTAATGGTTTGTTTTCATAAACATATATTTCTATTTACTGCTCGGTTGACGATCATAACTATAATGGCATCTTCCAATAACTAGTTAATGTTCCAATATGATTAAAAAAAGTCAAGTGCGTGAATAAAAGACTTTTGGAAAGTTGTAAGAAGCACGTTTAAAGGATTTGCAATTAAATTTATGCCATATTTCCTTATCAACGAAATTCGGAAATTGACATTTGTAATTTAATAAACTAAGTTTCATTCCATTTGATATATAAATATAATAAACGGATAACTAATCATTAATAATTTTAATGACGATTATGAATAATCAAAAGAACATACAGGTAATTTTACATAATTACCAGTGATTAATTACATTAACCATAACATTTATCAAGTAAATCATGATTAAATATGGAGATAAGCTTTTAGATTTGTCACGTTATTTGTCAATGTTGAGCTAAATTACAAAGCGATCTTATCGTAATACAAATACTCAGCAGACTAATACGAAATGCTCTAGATGAACTATAAAATGCACCTCCTACTGCATAATGTTGAAAAGATATGAAAAATTAATCTGGGGGTACTAAGTTTCTTACTGTATCCTATTATAAGAGTACATATATAAACATGGATATAGAGTACATTAAATGCTAGAAGAAATTACGTCGGAAAAAAATCTCTTGTTAAAATACTGTAATGTATACATTATCTGAATATTTAACCGAAATTAATTAGTTGATAATTCAACAAAGCGGCCTCTCGTAAGACTAGACGATAAGTAAAATCACATAGAAGTGGTAGCTTTCTATAATAATAATATTATAAACTTTTTTAAAGCATTTAACCCTAAAAACAGTTGTCATAAACAAAATATTTCGTTTTCATTAACGCATCTGTCAGGCAAATATTTATTTAAAATACATGACTATACTCAAATTGAAAAAATCAACTATATACAAAAAAATAACCAGTTAAAGCTAACTACGTTTTAAAATTACAAACGGAATTAGAAATTATAGAAATAGAAATTGTTTCGTTAAAAATTTAAGCTAAATTTTAATTTGGCTAAAATCGTCTTGCTTAAAAATTTATCAAATTATGAGTAGCAGAGAATATTTCAGGTACTTTTTTTAAAAAAATTTATTGCCGTTCCTGAAATATGAAATATGCTGTATTCCTTTTCAATATTTATTCCCATAATGTTTTACCTGTATACTGTTGTAAATAATTTGTGTCAATAATTGTTGTAAATAATTTCAAATTTAAACAACAATCAAGCCATCCCTTAATGTAAAGGTTTAATCAGGAATAGATAAAAATCTTAAGAAATTGATGAATTTGAATCAAAATGATCTTAGACAAGCGACTAAACACATAAATGATCTGATAATTGAAAATAATTGTTGTTTCTAACTTATGAGGGGTTTTCCGTTACAAGAGTTTATCAAAATTTACAATTTAAAAATATAGTTTTTAAAAATTTAAATATTAAAATGTGCATAAAGAAATTATAAAAATCATCACATTTCTTCAAAAATGGACATATAAGCAAAATCCAACTGATTTTATGATGAAAACTATTCCAAACTGAGAAATATTTAATACCATATTTCATAGTTTCACTAAAATCTAATTTCCAAAACAAACATCTGTCAATAAATACTATAACCCGAAGATAATGACAATTTCTAGAGTTCCATTATTTAGTTACTTGAAGAAAAATTTAACATTATGTTTCTTGCGCAAAAAGCTTTTGGAGATCTACTTCAGTCTGGAGTAAATTTCTCCCTTTTCCCCTTTACATTTTATATGAGGTAGGGATTTTTTTTTCCTTGTGGGAATAAACTACAATCTCCTTTAAATCCCAGATTTTTCCTTTCGCGAGAACATCAATCAAATATGTTAATACTTTTTCTCATTTAACTCTGATTTGGATATATAAATTAAGCTAGATTTAAGGCTCATAGAATTGATAGCTTAGTTTATGAGGCGTGATTATTCAATGCAAAATTTTAAGAAAAACTAGAATTCTAATTTCTTACATTTTGCTCTCTTTAATAACAGAAGATTATTGAATTCAATATCACGCAGTTGCAAATACCACTCACAATTTTATTTACGATACCAAGATATGAAAGTACCTGGCACATGATTTTAAGAAGCTATTAATCCATTATATTGGCTACCTTCTTTAATTATATCGGGGAGCATTATATGGACTTCGATGGTTTAGTAGTAAGGTATCATCAAGTTGATACTGGGTTCGGGACGTGATTCCATTATAGATTTGATGTGCATGTGCACATGATGTACTCTAAATCTGAACATCATGGTCCAAACATATTACCGTTGGTATGGTGTTTAATCTTGGAGTGGCACGTGCCAAATCAAGCTTTGTTCTTGTCCGTCTATGAGGTCCGTCCGCAGATAGATATCGAATTGCCTCGAAATGTATGTTGTTGCAAATTAAATTATATTATATTATGTTCATTAAACTAAAAGGAAGCTTCAACTACACATTTTATGCATGATTTATTTATTTGCATATATATTGGGCTAATGCTTTTGAGCTATTTTCAAAAATCTAAATAATTTATTTAATCTTTTTTTTGTAAATAATATTTAAAGTTATTTGTCCCATGCTTTTTCAATTGAACTACTGCTTCGTTATATTCATTTCAAAATTATTTGTTAAATTCCAGAAATATTATATTGAACATTATTTTTCTGTTAGGACAGTCTTTAAATATAATATTAGAGTATGTTAATCATTCCAGGATTCATATTTCTTTGCCAGAATTAATATTTGTCTATTCAAAAATATCTTGGTTAATAATAAAAGAATAAAAATTAATGATTATACCAAAATTATCGTGTCCTATATGAGCATTTATATTTCAAGTAACTTTGGATATTTGGAAGACTATCGAGGATTAAAGGATTTAATAAAGGCAAGGAAACGAATGTTTTGACTAAAGTCCTTAAAAAATTAAATAAAAAAATAAAAAATTATTATCTAATAGTTTATATAATTATTCTGCAGATTTGCTGGAATCTCACATGACTTGTAAATAGTCTTTAATTGAATATTAAAATAAAATATCTGACAGAACGAATTTCACTCGGCAGGGTTTCATTTATTAATTTATTTTTGTAAACTTGTATTTCTTTTTGGAGATGATATTTAGGTACTAATCGCATATTCACTACATATGAATATTTTTTCTATCTTACCTCATCCTACATACGTCAGCGACATTTCACAAAATTTTAAGGTACCAATAGATTATGATCCTAAATCAAAAATGCAAGTAACACAAAAATTTAAGAGATGGCGCTACATGACATTGTCAACATGAGAGCAGATAGAAAAAAGTTCTGATAGTCATTAAAAAAATGTTTTATTTTTTGTGTAAAATTGAAGGATTTCTTTTTTTCAGGAAAGACACTTATATTAAAAAGTAAAACCATATATAAATATAAAAAAACCATATATAAATAAAAATAAGTTTATATATATATATACAAGAAACACTCGTTTAAAGTTATAAGATTAAGATTTATTAATATAAAATAAATTTAAGGATTAATTATTATTAATTATATTAATATTATAAAATTATTTAACTTTCAAGAGTATGTTTCTGTTCTTAAATAACTTTTCCTATTTTAATAATATTCTTCTGATTAAAATACTATGAATATGTGTATTAGTGATATTTCAAACTTTGAGCATTTTTAAAAGGTTACTTCCAAGTTTTGTCTTTGATTGATGGAGATTATTAATAGAGTTTTTGGATTTTATTTTATCTTGGAGTGATAATTCACTGCAGCACGAATAATACTCTTAACTATTTAAGAAAAACATCCTCCTATATTATTTTTTCATAAGAATTGCTCAAAGTACTTAAACTTGGGGAAAATCCTCGATAAACAATTCTGGAAGTCAAGACGAATAGGATGTAAACACATATCACTGTGATCATGAATCATTTTGACAACCAAATATTTTTTGCATGGTTCTCGCATTTATACAGTCGATTTGATAGGCAACTCATTAATCATTCGATGCAATGCTCCCTGATGTGTCAATCTTGTCCATTTTTATTTTAGTTTCTATTTCGAAAAAAAGCAGCAAAACTTTACCTCATGACCGTCCGTTTTCCTTCAAGTTGTATGTTTTGATTATCTAAATTATTTTCCTTCTTCGAGTGCTTACAATCCTGCCAAATCCTAAATATATCCAGCAGTTTCGAACAAGTAATGTTTATGCAAATTATTATGCAAATAGCAACATATGCCTTTTCTTTGGATTTCTTTATTTATTTCTGTCTTTTACCCTTGTCATTTTAGTTAAAATGTATATTGTTGAAACTATGTAATGATTGCATTATTGAACCCAAGTAAAAATTCTCTAAGATTATACTTAAATATTCATATATATTTCGCTGAATCTCTTCATTATTTCAGATATTAAATGATGATTAAAAACTTTATCATCATATAATGATTCACAATTTCTTTGTGTTTTATTATAGATCATTGTAAATCGAAATAACCAAATATAATACTAACCAACTCAAAGAAAAAATAATTCAACATGAGTTTTAGAAAAATGAGATTAGCAACGTTTCTTACAGATTCAACGAGTAATTATTTTAATCTTTTTGCAGAATGGCTCCTATGTCATAAACAGAAACAGAAAATAAATCGGTTTTTTTTATTATAAGCGAGATTTTCGTCTAAAAAATAAAATTTATTTTTGTTGATGCGATGCACTTTGAGGTAGTCTTTCTAACTGGAAGAAAGATGCTCTTTAATAAAACAATTTCAAAATGTACAACATCAAACCATTTTCAAGAAAATATAAACTTGGGAAAGGAATTCGAGAAAAGGACATTTATTTTATTCTAAAAAAATTAAAAGTTCTAAAACCCTATAATTATAAGAACTAGAATCATAAATTATCAATGAATATCTTTGTTTTAAAACTAAAAGCTAAAAATAGTAATAAGGGTTTCCAAACCTGAAACGATATTTGACATTAATTTATAATATTTTACATAACTAATGCGAATAATCATCTTTCTTAATATAAAATAACTGGCGTGACATAAAACCAGAGATATCAAATCTTTATCTTAATCTTAAAAATTGGTCTTCAGTAAAATATTAACTAGTTGTCTGTTTCCATATCTTACCACTCAAGAAATATGATAGGCAAGAAGAAATAAATAAAAGAGGCTCATTTTGCTTCGAAGTAAGTACCCTAATCATTTTATAAAGTTT
The DNA here is from genome assembly GCA_026543865.1 of Argiope aurantia. NCBI lineage: Eukaryota > Metazoa > Arthropoda > Arachnida > Araneae > Araneidae > Argiope > Argiope aurantia. The sequence goes on from JAPMOR010085035.1 coordinate 59,073, forward strand.
CTGTTCATCAAGAAAGTTCTTTCAAATCAAATCTGAATTATTAAGAATATCAAAAGAAGAATAAACATAGATTTATCATAATAAATTTCACTTTTAGAAGTAATTTTCAAAATACTCTACCTATTTTTTTTTCATTTATTCTTTCGCCCTACATGAAATATTACAAATATTTCAGTTTAAATTTTCTCTTTTTTTACTTCATTTGCCATAATAATTTTTCTCATTCTGAAAAAGTCAAATGAATTAATTATACTTAACTATTTTTAATACTTTATTTTCTCTTGATTTATCAAAAATATTAAGTGCAAATAAGAAAGAAATTTAATTATTTTTCATAAAAATAATACTTGGATACATGCACCCTATTATTGCCAATTATCATTGCTGCACATCTTTGGTAAGCATTGAAAAAATATATATATTGAGGCATTTAAATTGCTTAATGGCTCAACTGAAAAAATCTGAAATTGAAAAAAAAAATTTAAAAAGGAAATTACACATTTTCATTTCCCGGAGCAAAGTATTGTATTTTTTTCTACTTCAAAAGGAAATTAATACTTCTTTATTAACAAATCACCTTTGGCAATTAATAGGTTCGCCGGAGTTGATTATATTTAATCTTAGTTAAACCATTTAGATATATTTTATATCCACATTAACTTGATATTTTAAGACACTAAAATTGTCTTTCACATGCTCTGTTCATTGTGCATATATGCATCGTTCTAATAGAGACATTTCCTATGACATCATAGCACTATTAAAATTGCAAATAAGCTCATTGTTATTTATTTTCAAAAGTTCGCGATATTGTAGCTTCAATTTTTATTCGTCTTGTTCAACAGGATCTTTCATCTGTTTTCAACTAAGGAAGAAAATCGTGCAACCAATTATTTGATAAAACAACGAAAAGGTTTGAATTTCAGGACATCAATATATATTGTTGGAAATTAAGATTTAAAAGAAGTGCCAAAACGCAGGAAAAATTCGTATAATTATTTAATTGATATTATTAAAAGAAATAATTTTTAAATTTGAAAATCTTGGAAAATTCCCATTTATACAATAATATGTTTGAAAGTATCGGAGAAAAATCAAAATTCGGCTTAATCTTTAGCCAAATAATTAACCCTTTAACAGTTTTAGCAGCTTTTACCCAATTAAAAATTTTATCTAACTAATTAAAATTTCCAAGAAATCCTACGAGTAACATATTCCCACCCTCCAATGCATTTATATGCTAAATTTAGAAGCTGTAAGTTTAATGGTCTGGCTAAGAAATGCACTCACACACACGCACATATTAACCTTTATTACACTGTCTTTGGCGACCAACTTATTCCCCAGAATTTATGCTGGCTAAAATTTCAAGTTGATTTTTTTTTTTAGCTTGGTATCTAAAGAGCTTCTGCTACAAAATATTTTTAAGCTTTAAATTTTAACTGTCATATAACTCATAATATTATAAAAGTCTTATGATATTCTGTTCATTATATTATATTCAAATTTTCTGTCAGATCCCATAAAATTTGAATAATTATTCAATATAAAAAAAAATCTTCATTTTTTCATAAAATTCAGTTTTCAGTTTTATTTTCAAAGGAATTAAATGTGGCAAATAATATTTTATTTTGCTTTTGTCAATAAATATGTATTTGAAAAATAATTATGAATTCTAAATTTAATACAATCCTTCAATCATATTCAGTAAAACAAACTAGACAATCTAAAGTTTCAATCTTCTGTGATCAAATCTGACCGAGTAATAAAGCTTTGAATATTATGACTATAAGATAATCAACATTTCATTATTTTATATCAACCGACCTTGGATCACCCCGATCCTTAATTGGGATATTTTCTTTCAGACGATCCATAAAGAAGTCTAAAATCACATGTTTTTATAGATTAGAGATACTCATATTTTTATAACGCAATCGTTTTTGTTGCAGAAAACTGAAACTTTTCTTATTATAAGAACTATTATTATTAGTATCTTAATTATAACTTGAAGGACAGAATATCTGCATGAAAATTTAAAATTCGAAATTCTTTTGAACATTTATTGATTTAAACGACAAAAAATTATAATTATTTCCTTCATTTAGAATACTTTTTATTAGATGCTATTGCTTTTATTAGATGCTATAACAAATGTTTTAGAAATTAGCTGTTGGACCCTGATTAGAGAAGATTGCCTGTATATATTAAGCTATATTTGTCTGAAGTAAAACTGAATTGTTAAATTAATATTTTAAAAAGCCACATAAAACACATTTTAGAGTAAATTGTATTAGAAAACAACACATTTCATATTGCTTCTATTTCATGCAGACATGTGCCGCAAAATTATTTTCCTAGATCCATTTTGCAATGATAATCAAGTTAAACTTTTAATATGAGAGTTTGTCAATGTGATGACAAAACTTTAATAAAAGCTTTTTCCATGCATAATTAAAGTGGTCGTACAAATTAATTATTTTTTATTTTGTGCGAAATAAATTGTTTGAAAATATGATTGAAATATTTTTAATTCATTAAACATAGAAATTTTATTTATAATTTGAAATATTGGTGTCATTGAAAGGATACTTTTTTTAACTATGAGATTAAGGAAATTTTATTTACGTCCTGTAATGTTTTCGGAAGTTATGACAAAAAAAAAACACAAAACTTTTGCTTCATTTTTACTTAATTAAAATTATAAGTAAAGTTTCAAAAAAATCTCCTAGATGCGCATTTCTAACTTCCAAATTACAAATATACTATATCTGGAAATTCTGGATCAAATATTCAGGCCTGCATACACACATATACAAATACAAACACATTAATTAATTACTTTATTAAGTTCTACTTGGATCGTATATTTTCGTCTTCGTCTTCTATTAAATAATTTTAAAGAGAACGCTTATTACAGAGATAATTAAATAATAGGTATATGTTATCAAATGCTGTCTTCCACTGAATTGTTTAAAAAAATTAAATTTGCGAAAACTTCCATTTCGTTATATATATATATATATATATATATATATATATATATATATATATATAAGTTTGAAACAACGAATAAAATAAATAAGAAATCCTTAGAATTATTTTTCTATTAAAAGTTTTCCTTGAACAAAAGATCTGTGCTCTGTTTGAGATTAAGAAATAAACTCTGTTTAATATTCTACGACAATAAATTCTAATGTTAGTTAAGAAATAAAAGCTGGTTGTTTTGAAAAATCTAGATAAAGGGAAAAAATTTATTTCGTCGATGATTTATGCATTTCTTTTGTCTTAAATCAGTGTTTTTTTTTTTTTTGTTTTTTTTTTTTAAATTGTAGAAAAGTCTTTTCCAATAACTATAAACTGAAGAAAGGTTCTTAAGGGAGATTTTTCTATCGCGGAATTCTTCAGCATTTTTTCACCCAATTTTTCGAGCATGAAAAAAAAAAAAAGGAAATTTATTCGCAAAGAAAAAAAGGAACAGGAGGAGGGGATAAGGAATACTAATATAAATAAAAAAAAATAAAGTAATAATAAAAGAAGTCCTTTCTACTATCATCATTTCAGGTGAATGGTTTGCGTTAAGTAATTAGAAACCTAGGCATGTTGAAAGGTACATAATACGAGGGAATTTTTTTCATAGCTTTCTTCACCTTTTTACGGTATTTTTTCTCATTAATTAAAGAAAATTATTCAAGGGAGGTTTCTGCGGATAGAAAAGATAAATTTACTATCCTCAAGAACTAGTCAGTAAATGCTGGGGGGAAAGGATTTAAACCGGCGTGAAATTGACTTTTAAAAGGAGCATTTTTTCGGAAGATGGACGTTTGAAGTTGAGTTTTCTAATTATATTTTCAATTTCGTCTTATGGGGCAGTACTTCAGGTATTGCTTGTCAGAAATTTGAAATATTAGTTTTTCAAAGTGACAGAAAATATTCATATTTTTTATTACAACTTAAGCCTTATACCTTTGAGTGGTAAAAGTAATTAAATTTCTATTTAAAATAAATTTTTCTTTATAAAAAATACCAGAAACTTAATTTCCGTATAGGGTGATCATAAACATTTGATTTTCATATTTTGTTGGACTTGAAGGGGGTGATCAGAAATGCTGATTGACACCAGGAATTTTCAATGTCCTTCATGAAAAGCAACCAATTAAAAATTCATAAAAGGAAGATCAAATAAAAATAATGTTGTGCATACATTTTGCACACGAACATTTTCCAATAAACATTTTTTTAATTATCAATTCCTATATGGATATATGACATAAATAAACTATTCGTTAAGACAATCATATTCGAATAGCTAGTCGAAAATCACCAAATGGTAAAATGATAGGCGAATTACTCGTAAATGGCTCATGATGCACAGTACATTTAGCATTATGTGCATTTAGCAAGGCTGATTGCAGTGCTAAATTTAATTGGAATAAAAATGTTTTCCATGTCTTAAACTCTTCAACCTTTTTTAACCCTTTTTCACAAAACAAATTTATGATATGAAATCTTATTTTAAATTTGAGCTTTTCATTGAGAAATTTGATTGTAGACGAATTGCAAGAAAAAAAATTCTTGGTTAAAAGTGTTTATTATTTAAACGTTTTGTATGATTTTTAAAATAAATTATGAAATTTTCAGTTAATATAAATGAATATTTCATAATTCTTCTTCCTTTCAAATCAAATTAATCTTACTTTCTTACTGTTTCTAAACTCAGACAACGTGATCACGACTTCGTTTTCTCTTATTGAACAGTTCTTTTGGAATAAATGAACTTTTTCGATACTTCATTTCAAATTTTCTACTTCAAAATTATTTAATTCATTTTTATCATAAATTGATTAATTATTAATTATTTAAATAAAGAAAAAATTGTGTTTTAAAATGCTTTTTATTAAAAAATGAAGCCAATACACAAAGGAAAATTCTGGGATTAATTGCAATAATTTCATTTTAAAATCTTATAATGTAAAATAATTATCCAAGAACATATTAAAAATGTAACAATTAAAGTTCCTTATAATTTCTTGTTCTTTTTCTACAAAGACTAGAAAAAGAATTAAATGTTACAAACGAATGGTTTTAGGAATTTTTTAATAGAAGAGATTTACACTGAAGATTCACTGCAATGAACAACAATTAATGTTATTATTAATCATTCAAAAGCGAAAATTTTTAAAGGAAATCAATTTTGTTGTACTAAGTTTTAAAATATAGAATGTTGTATTCATTGAATTTTCTCAGATTTAACTTCCTTGTCTGTTTCAGAAAAATTACAATTATTTAGGAAATGTTTCCTTCAACTTTTGCTGTGATATAAAATAATAATCAAAACTCTCAAAATACCATTGTCTCATTCAAAACATTTTTTTAAGAAAAGAAATCTGAACATACGGTTATATTTATTTATTTTTATGGCTTTGAAAAGTTCTTTAGATTTTGAGAATTCATTAATTTCGTTCTTAAGCTCGTGGCGTCATCTGCCGATCTTATATGAAGTTAGAAAATATAATATACTTGTTTATATTGACAAACAATTCGTTCTAATCCGTAAAAATCGGAGCACATGGTTTCGATAAAATTCATTATTTAGCTTACCAATATTTTTATGACTGAAGGAGAAAGTTAATTAAAACTTTACCTAATCATTCGAAAGAAGTCTTATAAATCTATTTTATATATTACCGAAATTGTCGTCATACAGCTAACAGGGAATTAATTGACTTGTTTAACATGTAATTGGCAGTCTTTCATATTATTTAGCATTTGAATTAAATCGCTATATTGAAATTAGAAAGTCAATATGCTATACTTTATCATTTCTTTTAATTACAGATATTACTTAATTGTTAACTTTCACTTTTGTCTTTCAATTCAAGAATTTTTCATTCGCATGAGAATGAATCAGGATAGTAAAAGAAATAGGTAATTTTTAAGTCTTGATGCAGAATTAATAAATTAGAAATTAGTGTTTTAGCATGAATATTTTTGAAAATTCTTGGCTCTTAAACCTACTGTCTTATTCCACAGATCCTAAAATTTAATAGTTAAGTGTTGGTTTGAATATTTGTTTCATTTAAGAAATAAATAAAATAATTATTTTAGTTAATTTTTAACCTCTTTTCAAAATATTTAACATTTTCTCCGTAATTAAAATTATAAAATTATATTA
>JAPMOR010085035.1:65647-76186 GCA_026543865.1 Argiope aurantia
TATATATATATATATATATATATATATATTGTTACGAAATTTCCCGGGTTCGTTTGGATAGTGGAAGTTATATGGCGTGTAGAACGCTCAATCATCAGGCGGCAATAGAAAATAACGACGTTTATTTACACGAAGACACACAGGACAGCACAATGACGACAACTATATACAGCACAGAGAAGACAATTATCTTCAGCCGCGAGACGTGCAAACAGCAGCACACAACAAGACTCTACTGCAGACAGTAGCGCACAGCTTAGTTCAGCACGAGCTTGACTCCGTCGCTACTCTGCTAATTCCTGCAAGACCAGTTCTTCACCGTCGATTCCGACTACTCTCCAGCAGCTGCCGACTGCCTCCTTCTATAGATCTCAGGAGGCGGGGCTAGTAGCCTCTCAAACAATCAGGAACTTTCGATTCGTGTATCGGATCCTAATGGACGGATCGGAAAAATTCTCAATGTTTCGGGTATAATCTATTTTGGCGCCAAAGTCGCCAAATTCGTCGCCAATTCCCCAATTGGTCACCAAGTTTGTCGCCAAGCTCTGGGACCTCCGGACTCCGTCCAATACAGATAACTGTAAAACAATCTTTCTGATGATGGAACCAACTATGCCGGGAAACAGCATTACAGATTCGTAACATTGTCCCCCTCTTAAGGACTGCACGTCCCGGGCAGTACAATATCTGAGTAAGAGGCATCTACTTACGGGACTACCATATTCACACAATAAGCAAGTATAAAATAACAAATACTCAAAATGACATACAGCGTAAATATTTTCAAAATACATGAACAATACAAAAATAAATTACAATACTAAAATAACAAAATTAAGAAGATAAATGATTTACATTATTTATCATATAATGGGCGACCATGGTCTGAACTGAAAAGATCTTAATCTTACTGAAAAGATCTAGCATGTTACAATGTATCACCTTCGGTTTTGAGTGTGGTGATTTCTGTATCCGTACCACAATGTCATTCAGTCTTTTAAGGACTGTATAAGGACCCTCCCAGTTGGTCTGCAACTTCGGAGAAAGTCCTTTGCGACGTTTCGGATTCCATAACCACACTTGATCTCCTTCGTGGAAATTGTGTCCCGTTACTGTAGCATCGTATCGGGTCTTCATCTTCTCTGAAGCCATGCCGATCCTATCTCTAGCAAGATGATGCACCTCCTCCATCCGTGTCCGGAGATTCTCGACATATTCCTCAGACGCCAAGAGAGCATCTGGAGGCCGGCTGAACAGTAGATCTGCAGGCAGACGAAGGTCACGTCCGAAGAGCATTTAGGATGGCGAATAGACAGTAGTCTCGTGAACGGCACTTCTATAGGCAAGAAGGAAAAGGGGCAGTTTCTTGTCCCAGTCCTGTTGATTGCTGGACACCAGGAGAGAGAGACGGTTCAGAATGGTCCGATTGAATCTCTCTAACATGCCATCTGACTGAGGATGTAAAACCGTAGTTCGAGTTTTGTCGATGCCGAGTATCTCACACAGTCTCCGGCAGACAGCCGAATCGAAGTTTCTTCCTTGATCAGAGTGCAGTTGTCGAGGAACTCCGTATCTTGAAATCCAGTTTTGAACTAGAATCTCTGCGACAGTCGGGGCTTCTTGATCGGGAATCGGATAAGCTTCAGACTATTTGGTGAAGTAGTCCATGACAACCAGGATGTTGTTGTTGCCATCTGATGACCTAGGAAGAGGGCCTAGGATGTCAAAAGCTATTCGTTCGAATGGTGCCCCCACATTATACAGCTGCAGTCTTCCTTTAATGCGTTTCAAAGAACCTTTACGTGCAGCATAGGGATCACATGTGCGACACCACTTCTCCACGTCATTTCGCACATTATTCCAGTAGAAACGTTCTCGTACTTTTTGTAAAGTCTTCGCAACACCAAAATGACCCCCAGTCGGACTGCCATGGAGTTCCTTAAGGACTGTTGATACTCTTGTCTTTGGGAGTATTAATTGCCATCTGAATGCTTTTTCATCGTCAGACTCCCATTTGCGATACAGCACACCATTTCTTAGATGGAGAGAATCCCAAAGAGCCCAGTAACGCTTCGTTGTTGGATGGAAAGGGGCGATGTCTTGCCAGCTAGGCTTTCCGCCTGTTGACTCTTTAAAATCCATTATTGGTTTTATTTCAGGATCAGCTAGTTGGTCTTTCCGGACGCTCTCGTCACTCCATGGATCTGATTCTGATGTTGATGGTGTTGTAACTTGGCGAACTACAGGATCTACCATGCCAAATTTCTTTTCAACTCTAGGGCAGTATTTGCAGTTCTCCGAGCATGGTCTTCTCGAAAGAGTATCTGCGTATCTGCGTTTCCATGCGCTGATTCTTTTCGGTGGCGAATTTCCATGTCATATTCCTGTAGTCTCTGTATCCATCTGGTTATTTGACCTTCTGGATTTTTAAAATTCAATAGCCATTTTAATGAAGCATGATCTGTACGAAGCAAAAACCTTCGACCGTAGAGGTTAGGGTGGAAGTTCTCTACGGCCTTTATGATAGCCAGACGTTCCTTCCTGGTCACACAATAATTTCTTTCCTGTTTGGACAGAAACTTACTGAAATAGGCGATGACACCTTCCTGTCCATCTATTTATTGGGATAACACAGCTCCGATGCATTCATGGCTTGCATCCGTGTCCAGAATAAATTGCTTTCCAATTTCAGGACATGCCAGGACGGGAGCAGATGTGAGGGCGTCCTTGAGCTTGTTGAAGGCGTTGTCCCACTCGTCCGTCCAGATGAATTTCTGTTTCGCTTCGGTCAGCTTATGGAGTGGCCCGGCGATTATTGAGAAATTTTTCACGAATTTCAAGTAATACGTGCATAAGCCTAAGAAACTCCGGAGCTGGTGAACATCCGTTGGGCAGGTCCAGTGTCCTATAGCTGATATCTTATCCGGGTCTGTTCGAACACCTTCTGCCGAAAAGATATGCCCAAGATAGGTGACTTCACGCCTGAATAGGTGGCACTTGGACGGGCTTAATTTCAGGTTAGCTTCCTTCAGCTTTTGCAGTACACGTCTAACATTTTGAAGATGTTCTTCAAAGGAGCGCCCCATGATAATGATGTCATTGAGGTAAACCAGACAGGCTTCATAAGAAAGCCCTCAGAGAATCGTTTCCATAAGGCGTTCAAATGTTGCCGGCGCATTACACAAGCCGAAAGACGTAACATTAAACTGACATGGCCCCTATCCTATGGTGAAAGCCGTCTTCTTTTTATCTTCAGGATGGATTTCTACTTGCCAATACCCACTCTTGAAGTCCAGGGTGGAAAACCAGGTATTGCCGGCAAGTGTATCAAGCGTGTCATCTATCCTTGGCAAAGTGTAGCTGTCCTTCTTGGTGATATCATTCAACCGGCGAAAATCCACACAAAATCTAGTAGAGCCGTCTTTCTTCCTTACTAAGACGATGGGGGATGCAAAAGGACTTGATGATGGTTCAATTACGTCATTATCTTGCATTTCTTTAATTAGTGTTTGGACTTCATGTTTAGCGATTGGTAGTCGTCCGGGGTGCTGCCTAATAGGAAGATGCTCTCCTGTACCAATTCAGTTTTTTACTAGTTGAGTTCTTCCAAAGTCCTCAGATGTTCGAGAAAAAAAGTCCTGGAATTCTTTTATCAACTCTCTAGCAGCACACCTCTGTTTTTCATCTAAATCTGTATCCTGCACCAAATTTTTGATTAGATCGTCTGAAGAAACGTCCTGACTATTGCACTTCCGGTCTATACAAGTGACAGGAGTGCAAGTTGCTAGTACCTGTCCTTTCTGTATGTCTTATCACTGATGTTAGCCACTCTCACTGGGATGACTGACTTTGAGAGGTCCACTACCGACGAAGCTACCAACACTCCTGCTCTGGCATAGCCTGTGTCAGGATAATCCAATACACCAAATCGGAATTTTCGGTTATCTGCTACCAAACCGGGTATTACACATTCAGTCCTAGGCGATAAGGAGATGTCAGTTTTGGCTATTATTTTCTGGATGGATTCCATTTCAGCATGTAGTCCAAAAAGTCTGATGTCTTCAAATTTTGAATTCATTCTACTATTTCCGAAATCCAGTTTAAAGTCGTATTTCCGCATAAAATCTAATCCGAGAATGTGCCAGATCTTCTCTTATTATGGTCACATTGGCTCCAGTGTCGACAACCATACGGCATGAGATGTCACCAATATGTCCTATAACGTAAAGTCCATTGTCACCGCCACTTATGGATGAAATATGAAATACTTTGAAATGGAGCTGTTGACTATTTCCACCACTTCTAGACACCCGGTAGTTCCTACGGACGTGTCCAGCTGTATCACAAGTCCAACACCGAATTTCCGTACTTCCGCCATCTTTGCGCTCTTTTAACCTGCGAATTTTTCTTAGCAGATCGTCGACCTGTTTTACGAAATCAGAGTCCGAATCCGCAGCAGATACAGCTCTGATTGGGTGTCGGTCTTTACGTGTGGCCTGCTGGGCAGCCTCTATTTTGTGTGCAAAGACTAAAGTAGATCCTATATCTTTGACATCTGCTAGTCTAAGAGCCTTCTGTGTTTCCGGATCCCGCAAACTATCTATGAAGTGTTGGAGAGCCAGATCTTGACGTGTCTCAACCGGGCAATCAGAAAATGCTAAATGGGAATGTCGCTGAATATCGGCAGCTAATTCTTGCGCTTTTTGATAGCGGGACTTTAACTGCATTCTTATTCTTTAGTGCACTTCTCTCCAAACCGCAGATCAAGTGCCCTCGATAGAGCTTGGAAATCATGTCTTTGCTCCTCCGTAAGAATCGCAAGGATGTCGGTAGCGTCTCCTCTTAATGAAGCTGCCAAGTGAAACGCTTTGGCTTGAGGATTCCATCCATTAGGTTCCGCTACCATAGTAAACTGTGTTTTGTATACTTGTCAGGATGTTTTTCCGTCGAATGTCGAGAGTTTAATTGTCGCTAGGAAAGTTGTAAATATCACTTTGGATTCCTCATTTTCATCGGAAATCTGCTTCTTCATGCTTTCAATCTCCTTCCCAAATTTCTGTTCAAATTCTTTTCCAATGTCTTCTCGAACCTTGTCAATACTTTCTTCCATCTTCAAAACTTTAGTTTCCACTGAAATTACCTTATTCTCAAATGAAGCCACCGTATCTTCAATTGCATTCATCTTCTCCTGAATGATATTGGAGATTTCTTCTTTAACACTTACGATGTCCTTCTTAAGCTCCTCCTGTCCGGATTTCATCTTCTACTCCCTTCTTTCTTGTCCTTGCTTCATCTCATCTTGTCTTTTCTTCATCTCCTCTTGTCCAGCTTCCATAAATTTCTACATCTCAGCCAACAGAGCCAGTAACTCACCATTAACGATATCAGCCATTTTTGCTTATGATCTCGTCAGCACACACTATTAAACACTACCCTACTTCTGACACCAAATGTTACGAGATTTCCTGGGTTCGTTTGGATAGTGGAAGTTATATGGTGTGGAGAACGCACAATCAGCAGGCAGCAGTAGAAAATAAAACAACGACGTTTATTTACACGAAGACACACAGGACAGCACAATGACGACAACTATATACATCACAGAGAAGACAATTATCTTCAGCAGCGAGACGTGCAAACAGCAGCACACAACAAGACTCTAAGCAGACAGTAGCGCACAGCTTAGTTCAGCACGAGCTTGACTCCGCTGTTGCTCTGCTAATCCCTGGAAGACCAGTTCTTCACCATCGATTCCGACTACTCTCCGGCAACTGCCGACTGCCTCCTTTTATAGGTCTCAGGAGGCGGGGCTAGAAGCTTCTCAACCAATCAGGAACTTTCGAGGCGTATCTCGGTTACTAATGGACGGATCGGGAAAATTCTCGATGTTTTGGGTATAATTTATTTTGGCGCCAATGTCGCCAAATTCATCGCCAAGTTTGTCGTCTAGCTCTGAGACATCCGACGAGACACCCAGACTCCGTCCAATACTGATGACTGTAAAACAATCTTTCTGATGATGGAACCAACTATGCTGGGACGCAGCATTACAGATTCGAAACAATATGATTTTATCCTTCAACTAAAGAACAAGTACCGAATCAGGAAACATCTCGGAGAACAGCAGCAAGAAAAAGAACTATAGGAACTGAGCAAAGCTTCGCCACTGTTCATGTAAAAAACATTGTTCTTCAATGAGAAGTTTATGTATGAAAAATCATTCTCATTATAATTCTAAGTGTCACAGTAGTTTGCCTTGTCGAAATAAATAACCTGTAATAACAGTACTGCTTTAAACAAATACAAAGAAAGTATGTTTGTCTTCAATGATAGGATTTTTCCTCAAACACTGTTTTACTAAGTATAATTTAATATAATTATTTTGAATAGATGCAAATAATTTTGTCTAACAAAACGATCAAAACACGAATAAAACCATTATCCCTAGCGCTGTTAGTTAGAACGCATTTTTCCTTGTTAATGCGGGTTTTTCCTGGCGCTACCAGTCAGAACGCGTTTTCCCTAGTTAATTCGAGTTTTCTCTGTAATATATATATATATATATATATATATATAGATGGATGAGGTCGCAGATAAATTATTCGATATGAATTTTTAAGAAAAATGAAAACAAGAGACTCAGAAAGCAACTCTTATTTCTAGTACAAATTTTCACAGATAAATTATTATTATATACATTGTTCAAAACAAAAATTTATTCATAAATAGGAATACTTTTAAATACATAAGTATTATATTCAATATTATTTAATCAGCATGTTGTCTGAAGTTTGCAACGATGCACATTTTCCACTGGAAGTACCTTTTCTTTATATTAAAACAGATTAGCTAAGATAAATCATTAGACTTTGTCGATTCTAGATCCGCTGTCTAGTTATAGATTGCAATGATTATTATCTTTAGTGCCACTAAGTGATAAACATGAATTGCTAATAGAGTGGATAAATAAAAAAAAATTTTAAAAAAATAATGTTCATCAGTGATAACTTTAATTAGCATTCCGATAAAATATCGTCCAGTTATTCAGTTACTGAATATTCATTTCGGTTCCTACTGAAAATTTCATTTTAAAACCTATATCAGGCTACATCTTTCAATCATTTCATTTAAAAAAAAAATTGAGAACTGCATCTTAATGAAAACTCTTTGCAAAACAAGGCAGTGTAACCTGTTGCAAATATAACCTGTTGTATAATATATAAGTTACGGCAAATGTAAATTTTTTCCTATTTTCTTTATTTTTTACTACCTTTTCTACTTCTTTTACTACTTTTCTTCTTTTTACATCTTTCCTACATCTTCTTCTATTCTACATCTTCTTACATCTTTCTTCTCTTCTTTTACTTTTTTCTACTAATCATGAAGCCAGATTTCTTTGATATAAGTTTCCATAATTTCCACAAGAAATATATGTGAAGGAATCTCTAAAGGAAATATTTGCAATTTTAATCTTTAAAGCTCTATGGGAGATCTTTTCAATTTCTTTTAGTAAGCCAAATGCAAGCGACAATCCAAAAAGTAAATTGTGTATTTAACTACATGACGCAGGTCATTTAGAGGTATGTACAGTTGTATATACCTCTAAATATATATAGTTGGTATGCATTTTTCCGGTTCTTCTTTTCAAGATTATTATTATTATTTAGCCGGCTTCCGGGCATAGAGGTAGCGCGTCTTCAGCGTGACCTGTGCATCCTGGGTCCCGGATCGGCCATGGTTGTTCTTCATCTGTTCTGTGAGTTGTGTGAATGTGCCCTCCTGTGAAAAGGGGTTGTGCAAGCGAATGTGATGCGTGAGGACCTAAGACGTACTCTTGACCCTAGTTGGCGCTACTAAAATCAGAGACGCTCCCTTGACTTCGTCAGCGAGCTTGTCCATGTCAAGTGCCATTATAAACAACAATTATTATTTCGGTGAATTAAATTCGATTATATATTCCACTTCTTTCCATATTTTAAAACTGCAGTGAAATGAAGCTACATATCTGATTCCTGAATAGTAAATTCGGTTTCGAGAGTAAATTCCTCTCATTAATGAAAGAGAGTTAAATTCTTTATGATGAAACGACTTTCAGTTGGTAGGAAATGGGAGTTTGAATAAAATATGGAGACCTAAAGGCCACCTTCGTCTTTGGAATAAGTTTCAAAATTATTTACCCATTGCCAAAATATCATCTCTTAATAACTATACAATAGAAATATAGAAAAACTAATTTCAAATAATTTAAAAATCTATGAACTATTGAATGTCTTTCAAATAATACCAATAAATTAATTTTAATAATAATAACCAATAAACTAAAGGGATTCTGACCAAATTTTAGATCTATGGGAATTTTATCTGTTCTACAATCGAAATGATTTTCAAAAACAAAAAGTGAATTGGATGAAATTTGGTATATGTTTTATCATCAGAATGGTATATTTCTAACAATCTTTGAAAAATCATAAAATAAGTGGTCATCTACACATTCGTACATATCTGTTTATAAAAGCAAAAACTTTGATACATGGAAATCGATATATAATTCTCGCCTTCAAAATTACTAATCAATACATTTCAAATTCAATTCAATTTTCAACGCATTTTCTACCGATGTATAATGTCCAAAATGCAGCATTGATTTACTTTTCTCTAGTCTGAAACACTAATATTAATTTATGTGTGACTACAAGGGCAAATAGAGTGGGTAAAATCCATCGTTCTTTCGGTGATTGCTAAAAAAAGCAATTTTATTTTAAAATGTTGTCTTATTACACAACTATGTCAATATTTCGAATAATTTTTTAATGTTACTTATCTCTAAAAAATAATGATATTATTATTAATGCAATAATAAAACACCTGATTATGTATTGTATAAAATATGTTTATAATTATATGCGATAATCTTATAATACGCGTAAAACAAATACTTGTTACTTCCATGCTACCTGTTTTGGAGAATAGCATTCTTCCAGAATTGTAAATAATGATTCACACCATTATAGAACAAGAAATTACGTATTCGGTTTGAATTTGTGTAGAATAAATAAGGATAATCCCAGAATCTTAATAAATTCTTATAAATTCGACGAATTTTGATCGATTTATTCATCAAAAACTTTTAAAAAAACAGATTGAATTATTCAAAAGAAAACAAACAATGCATGCAAAAAGCATTAAAGGATTTGTCCTTTCTCAAAAATATCCAAAATTTAGAGAATTTCTCACTGCAACCGACACGTACTTTGCTGAACGAAACTAATATCTGTCGCACAAAATAAATGAGCGAGAAATGCAAAAAAATTGCATAGAAGTTTGGAATAGAACGTTAGAAATGAAAAATATATCCTGCACACGCCACTCTTATTTATTTATTCCACAGTTGCGAAGATAAGCTTATATGCGAATGTAAAAACGTGAGGGGATTTTCTTTAAATAAAGATTTATAAGGTAACAGAATTTTCTAGTTTCTGAAAGGATTTGTTCCTTCCATGCAATAGGTGCATGGGAAGAAGAAAATAATAACATTCTCTCACTCTCTCTTTCTCTTGACATTTCATGCACTTGTACTTATATATAAAATATGTCTCTGTAAAAAGAATAGTGTAGTTGTTATTTTTTTACTTAAAAATGTATCTGAATGCAATAGAAAAGGGAGCAAAACATAGATTTAAATGATAACAATGAAGAAAATTACAGCTTTGTCCGTGTCTGGTATTTAGTATTAAAATTATATGCGTTGAAATATGGAAATTTAATTTACACATTCAATTACATCTTTAGTGACTTTTACAAATACATATTTGTTAAATTAAGGATTTATTCACAGAAAAATTTTCTATAATATTTTCTAATTTTATTTAAGGCGGAAAGCTTTACTTATCTTTACAATCTCAATTTTACAAAACCAATGATGAAAAAGCACTTATTTCTTGAAATAATTCTATCGTTTCAACTTTCGATTTTTTATTTCATTGAAAGTATGCACTAAAACCTTCTGATAAGCTTCATTTGACCATTTTTTTTCTTAATTTAATGTCATCAAAATTATAATGACTTTTATTTGTACTTGTTTAAAAATCGAATGATTCTCTAAATTTTTACCAGGATTTAAGTTTCAAATAAAATTTTGAAAATTCATAATTATTTCATCCAAATAAACATGAAGCATTTTCGGTTTTATTTTAGTTCCAATATATTTTAATCTTATATTTATTATATTGCAAAAACTATTAATAGAAACTAGAAATCTCTGTAAATTCCTTGGATTCTGTAAATTCCTAATTTCTAGGATTTTCTGTAAATGTGAGAGTTGTGTGGCAGTAACGGATCAAGTTCCCAAACTTGGTATTCTATTCTACCAATGATCAACGAGGGGTAAGAGCTTAACCAAAGAAAAAATCCTCCCATTGGTGTTGTGTAGAAGATTAGAAGAATGCACCCTTTCAAAGGTGTGTGTGTGTGTGTGTGTGTGTATGTGAGTGAAGGGGTGTGGGGGTGCGTGTATGTGTGTGTGGGGTGTATGTGTGTGTG
>JAPMOR010085035.1:78624-173222 GCA_026543865.1 Argiope aurantia
GCGTAATTTACTGATAATAATATTAAATAACTTGCAGATTGTGAAATGTTTTGCTGGTATGATAATGAAGACTTGAACTAACTCAAAACAACATCACACAATGAATGGAAATGAATAAATAATTATTTTCATCCAATGCTTTAATGTATCATTGTGTACTTCAAAAATAACAGCAATGTTAAATTGGATCTTTATTCAAGGGTTTTTGTTCGTTTTTTTATTACCTTATATCAGCACCTGTTATTAATTATACATTTACTACTACTGCATTTTTTATACATTTATTATACAACGAATCATAACATTAAAAATAAATCTTGCTATATCAGAAGAAATCAATTATCCAAATAAACTCTACTTTTAAATATTTAGATATTTTAACCTAGGAAAAAAAGCATTACGTATATTAGTTACCTGACTCACCTTTCAGATGTATCATTTTTTTAGATTAACTGATTGATTTACAAGTTTATTATAAATATTATCAACATTGAAACTATAAATATAAATCCAATTTAAACACGTGCTCTTATAATTTCCTATTTGGGGACAAAATTCTAAAGCATCACACAAACATATTCATTTGTTTCATTCACATTCAAACATCATTACAGGAAAAATAAATAGATATTGTTAAATGCCCTTGCAACCGAATTGCAAATAGTATGAAAATCAGAAAAATTATTATTTGTTTAGTTTTAAAAAAGCACAACTAACAGGTCTCTTCTTAAATAAAAAAAACAATTACGATTTCTTGTAAAATATTTCTACAAAAATTTGTATTAATTCGGTCAAGTTCTATAGAAAAAGTTCATTTTTTTGCTGTTTCATGGCTTTGATGGTTTTTATTTCCATTGTTTGAACTTAAAATGTACGTATTGTCCATTTGTTCTTTCGCCGTTTTTTTTTTCTTTAAATTATTCAAAAATCTTTACAATATTCTTTTTTTCATTTTAAAATAAAATGGAATCCATCACACGAATGACAGCATCGGTAAAAGATGAATGAACTGAAATATATAATTTATCCCCAAATACTTAGAAACACATTAATCCTTAATTTGTTCAATACTTCATTTATGAAGGCTCAATAATGTGAGTAGTAAAAATGTATAGATAAAAGATAAAATATTTTTTAGATAAATGAAATTGTAAGCTTAAAATAATAAAATGTCCTCCCACCATGATTAAAAGAAAAGAAAAATTCATAATTAAATAATATTACTTCTTTTGATTTACTTCTATTAAATAAAAAAGATATGTTAAACAATAATGAAGCATGCTGACAATTATGTATATTACCAACAGCTAAAGTTTTGCAACTCAAAGTCAGTTTCTTTTAGGTACCAGAAACAATTATTCTTGATTATGGAATCAATATGTTTGATTAAGGGTTTCATATACAGGTAACTGAATTCCTTCTTTTAAATTATTAACGCATTGAAGCTCATATTCTACGCCACAGCTGTAAATAATTCTATGCTATTGCTGTAAATGATTTGCAATGGCATTGAAATAGCTGCATCGATTCTGCATTTCTGCATAACATCTGTTTATGCTGGAAATAAAATCACTTATGTTGAGAATGCATAAAAGTAATTTGCTTTAACTAAGAAAAACATTTCATGTTTATCTTTGTTATAATACCAGTAGATTAATGTTGTGATGTTTGTATTCAGCCATTGTTTATGGCATGTCAAAAATTGTTTCGTGGTGACACATTTATTACTTCTTTAATATCAAATTGATAATTTCCCTAGCTAAATAGACGATAATATCCACAGTTCTCTGCTTGTGAAATAATATCTCAATTCTAAGTAATTTACATCACTCAAACTATAAAAGTAAAATTACAGTGAAGAAAAATCACCCTCTCAAAAATGGTTTTCATCCTTCCCTCTTGTCCATTACTGAGTACGGAGGATAAGAATGACATATAATTCTTAACACGGCGATTTTATTGGAAAGAAGTGTTTTCTTTTACAAACATAGTGCTGATAAGCCAAGTTCAAGCAGCAAGCCTTCAACGAAAATCCAATCACGATGTAGAAATTCTGCCTCCTGGCAACCAAGTGGCTATGACACGTTGTGATATCGATTCACTGTCGACTGGAAATTGAAATTAAATTAATGCATCTTGTCATGACCGGTGTTCCCCGTCTTTCATTTATGATTTCATAGAAATTTTTAAATTCTATGGATTTTTTTTATTGTCTCGTATATAATGTATGGACAAAAAAATTATTACAAATAATAAAAAATTTGAAACTCCACATTTGGAGATATATTCACATTTCAAAGCTCTCTGAGTCCGAAAAGCACATTTTTATTATTATGCTTCTCTATCAACAAAATAACTCACAAACGTTTTGAGTCAGAGGGAGAAAAACTGATATATGAACTTTACACCAAAATTTGTACGAATTTCTATCAAATTTTATAAAATTGATTTTGGAAAAGTCAGACCTCCTAGAGAGCCGAATATAAGTTTACATGATAAATACAAAACACAGAAAACTAGCTAAATAAATTTGGTTATCTTATGTAACATCTAAAGTGTAGGTATACATCAATTTGGAAACAAAATCCCTTCAAGGATTGCATGTCTATCAAATGTCTATCTTTTTTTCACAAAAATTTTGTGACTAAAAGTAACTTTAGTTCCAGGAGAAATTTTAGTTTTAAACACTCGGAACAAAAACACCAAAATTCACTATCCATATTTTGATATTTATGTATTAATCGCATCCTAGCAATTAACTGTCAAAGGTCGCACATTAATAAGATATTTCATATCATTATTTACCGATTATATACGATTAATAATACACAATCATATTTATTATAGAGTAAGCGAGAAAGTTTCAAAGAGACTACACCCGCTGGTTTTAAAACATTTCCGAATATTTGAATGCATGATCGTTTTTCTTAAACACTGATTGTAAGCAACCCCTAACATGAATAAATTATCGCTGAATTTTCGTGAAAATAAGTAAACCCGTTCTAATTTGCAAATAAATAAATTGATTTTGACATCTTTAATTGTAGTTTATGAAAATTTCTTCAATTTTTATGCTTCTATTAATTTACCACACAGTTAATTCTTTATTTAAAGTTAATGGTCTACTTACCCACCATATGCTTCATAGCAATTAGTATTTGAAACAATATATATTGATTAAAATTGCTTAGTAAACATAATGCGCACGCTTAGTAACACTTTAACTAATGAATCATTTTAAGTTATTTCCCAGGGATTTCAGTTCAAAATTTACCGATTTGATCACTAGTATTTCGTCTCTGTCCTCTTACCCCCCCCCCCTTTGCAATCACAATGTCTTCTATTTTGAAAAAGAATTACTCTGGTAATAATTACGTCGCTGAAATAGATATACAAAAAATACGTAATGTGAAAATGCTATATAAAAAACTATTATAAAATCTTTTTTTATGAAATTTAGTCAGTGATCCTACTTTCTCCCGTTTCTCCAATAAATTTCTATGCACAAAAAGAAAAAAAAATACTCGCTTAAATTTTTATGCTTATCTAGTGCAGTTAAGTAATGAACTTGGATTTCTATTATACAAAAGAGTACAAAATTCACTGAAATTCTCTAAATAATGTTTACAAAAAGCTAAAATAAATTAAACTATTAGTTATCCCATTATTTTCTTGAAAGTAGATATTTTCATGAATTTCACTTATAAGAAAAATGCAAATTCAGTAATAAAAAAACTGCTCTTCCTGCCATAGAAATTCACAAAAAAATATAGAAAAAATCTAAATTACGCTTTATTGCTAGTTATCCCACTTTTAACTTAAAAGTTGATTTTCTAAATTTAAAATCCAACTAAATTTCGGTAGAATTATAGTAAATATGCCCCATTGTAGGAAATCTTGAAGAGAAATTTATCTTTCTAAAAGATATATAAAGGATAATAAAGAATAAACATGTGACCAAAAAAATAAGGACTTTCAAGTACAGCATAAGCAATTTAGGAAAATTCTGACTTGGTTAGTAAAATATTTACAAGTTTTAGTGAATATCGTTAACGTAGCTCTACTACATTAAAAAGAAATTTGGAAATTACTTATATGCGTAAATTTCTTCGATAGTGTATTTGTTTTATTTAAAATTAAATATTAATTTTAAATACTTGTTATTAATTTAAAAGAGATTAAAAAATATGTCATGTGAATTTCTTGCATCTGTTTTGCTATATATCGAATCTTTTTCCGGGAAATTCTTTTTTGACATACGGAGATTTAACTATAACTACTGTAAATCTAATATCTAAATGTAGCGAGTAAATAGAAATATTGGATTTTATTTTAAGAGGAATTAAATATACGTTTAAAAATAACTACAAATTCTAACTTTTAAAAGCATTCTTTTGTTTGTCATCATTTAAATGAATTGAATATGAATTTTCAATGTACATCACAACAGATTAACGAAACACGTCACATGAACGGTATTAACATTAAAGCATATTTCTATTATAAAAAAGAGGGAATACTTATTTCTTTTAATATTATTAGACATTGTACTCATCCGACATCATTAATATCATTTGTTTGCTAATTAAGGGAGATTAATACAACAATATTTGGGTGACATCTATTCCAAACACCCTCATAAAATAAATTTTCTCTTTTGAATTTTAAAAAGAAGAAAAGGTAATACTCGGTTATACAATACTATAATTTTAACATTATCATATTAAAACGCTATGCAATATATATGGTTAGTAATTTTATTGTCGTTGATGAAACTGCGTTAGTAATTTATTACAAATTATCAAACTATTTTAATGAAATTAATAATTTTATTTGAATGTGGCATTACTAAATTGTGATGTCATGAAATTAATTTCATGGAAATATATGCTTTACAAGAAAAAAATAGAAATATATGCTTGCAGCCTTTTTGTGGATTTTAAACTATTGCCGGTGAAATATTTAACGTTAATTGTTAAATTTTCCTCTAAGGATAATTTAACAATTCCGTTTTCCTTTACTTCATAAGTTCCAATATATAAAGGGAAATATTTAGATTAATACGTTTCATTATATTCGTTTAAATAATGGATTCGCAGAACATTAAAACAACCAAAAAATATTTTTTGGAGATCAAGCATAGTTTATATTTTGGATAATTCCTGAAATAAATGTTTAGAATCTGTGACTAACATATTTCCAATATACCATGAATTACACAACCTGTAAAAATTATCCGGTTATCACACTTTGCTTGTATTTTACAAATTTTAAATTCAAGCAAAATATGATTAATAATGTATCATATATTAATACATGTATTTAACATATGCGATTTGCACATATGTTAAAAGAAGATTCTTTACAAGTGGACCATCACCACAAATATGTTCATATTATGCTTATATTTTTCCAATGTAATCCCTTGTTTTTCACCTATTGTTTTTTCAAATTGCATTAAGAACCTTCCAAATATTAGCTTTTGGGTATATTATGCAAAACAAACAGATATATTCATGAAAAACTTTTAGGCGTTTATCCCGCAATAAAAAAAGACAATTTTCATTCTGTTAAATCTTTTCTTTTCATTGATTAATTCGACAATATTATAACTTAATTTTTGATTTTTCTCAGAAATAATGATGTCGTAAAATGTAAACCAAATATTTGTTAAATATATTCACACAAATTTTTACTCTTTGAATTTCTGAATGGTAATATCTAAAATTTTGCAAAATAATATTTCAGTAGTTTTTCCGATTAATATCAAAACTTTCATAAGTTTTTCTGCAGTAGTTTTTTTAATATAAAATTATAAAACATTAAATTAATATTTGAAAAATCTGCAGATTTTATTTTTGTCACAAATTTTTTTTATTTATTTTAATAGACCTATTATATCCAGATATAGAGGGAGGGAAACTGCAAACTTCATTTATCATTAAGAGCAGTAATTGAAAAAACTCATAATTTAACATTTGTTTCTTTAAAACAGAAGAATTTTATATGTACTCCAGTTAAACTCATTTGGAGAATTTGAACTCGTGTCAGAAAGAGGCGTTTCTGTTCGAAGAAATCGAATTAAAAATGCATTTAAAATGTTAGATATTAAAGGCAATCTTGTAACGTTTCCCCTTTTTTCTCACATGGTAAGTGGCACTCTAGCCAGATGTAACGTCACTCATTTACCCACATATAGTTAATTGCCTATGGACCTTCATATGTTGATCCTTTTCACTAGTAAAGTCATTTTGTATTGTCATTTGTTATATCCAGACGAAGGGCCACAGATCCATCATGTCTTCTAGGACAAAGTACGTCAAAACATCCAGATGTTCAAATTTTTCCCATATGAAGAGACTCCTCAAATCTTCAAGTAATGATCAATAACCAGCAACCGTTATCATTAATTGTCTAACTCAAGTGGACTTAGGCCAGTGTTAGCAGTGAATGGATTATAATTAACCTATGTTCGGAAAGGATCAATATAAAAATGGATCCTTAACAGACATTCCCACAATCGACAGGAGACCGCTGAGGAAGCATTAATGACCAGCTATTCGGTGATAGGGAACTCAAGTTCACTAATGCGAAATTTGGAGATGGCGATCTAACGAAAATAAAATGCGGAATTTTTGTTTGTTTAGAGAGCAGAGAAGTGAGAGGAGTCGAATTAGAACTCGGAGAGACGTCGTTGTCCTGAAGAAGTTGTTCCTGATATTTTTGAGAAACTCAGAGTGTTTGGAATTTCCATGTTAGGATCCACCCAATAAAGATCGGCGGATTTCTGGAGCGGCTCCTGGTGTAGCCTTGAAAATTAACAACCTGTTTTTTTTTTTTTTTTTTTTTTTTTTTTTACTTATTCTCCGATTTGATCGAGGAACTATTTCGTGAATAAATTTTCAGCTGTTATATGATTTTTGTAAATGATATTAACCTCGATGAGAACAAGTTTTCTTCGTACATGTATAAAGTTGTACATGAAAGAATTGTTTTGTTATACTCTTATTTGATCGGTCTGGATCAAGATATTACATTCTCTTGCATAACCAAAAAATTACACAAAGTTTTAGAAATCATTTTTCTAGAAAAAAAAAAGCTTCTTTATTTACAGAGTGATAATATTCTCCTGAATACCCAGGAGTGCTCGCATACATTTTTGATAAATTGTGCAAATAATGTTTACTGTGCATTTTATGGAAGTTAAGTTAAATTCCTACAGAAAATGTCATTTCTTCTAAATAATATTAAAACTTCGTAAAAATATAAAATTTAATCTCATTTTCTTGAGGAAAATTCTGAAGAACAGCATAAATTCTTTAGAAATAGTTTTGAAATTTTCTTTCTTTGTCTTCATTTTACATCGATTTGCTTTATTCCCCAAGGACTTTTACAAACTAACCAAAACGCTTCCTGTCACTCACAGAACGAAGAAAATAATCCTTCCAATCTAAAAAGGAACAACATGAAGCGATAGAACATGGGGCAACATTTTGTACTTATTTTAGAAAGTGCTCAATTTTTTATTAAGGAATTCTAACGTTCCTTTTTCTATCTTAAATTTCTTCTTTATTTCTAATACTGTAGAAGGTATGTTATTTTACTTATGACAATTCGAAGGTTGTTATTTTGGAAGTACAGAAGCAGCGAAAGTAAGTTTTACTTTCATCGATAAAGCAATTTTACTGAAAAGCGGAGGAGATAAAGGGAGAATATAAAAAATAGGACAAATTATTTCATTTTTTAAGCTGTCAAACATTTCTCAAATTAAAAAATTATTTTAAAATTTTTCATTATTTTCAATTTTTTCGCTTGATATGCAATTAACGGTTGAATGTTATGCAGGAATTTATCATTAAATATGGTCTATTTTATTGGAAAAAAATTGTAAGGATTAGGATATGTTAGTTTGACACAACTACACTTTAAGATTTCTCTTTATTTTTAAATTAATCTAATGGGGAAAAGTCTTTAAAAGAAATTAATAAAATATGTATTTTGCTATTATTTGTTTATTTCAATCAATATAACCTACCGCGATATTCTTTCAAATTAATTATTTTTCGTTGTAAATTAAGCTAAAATTAGACAGATCTGTAATATTTCATCGATTTTAATCATGCCTTTCAACTGTAATTATTATAACTTGCAATATCTCACCTAGACGATCTATTCTCGATCAACTTAGCCAGTATATTTCAACTTAGCCAGTATAATTGCATTAGCATTAGCATTAGCCGGATTAGCATTTTCTCATTAATCGTGTTCCAAATTATGAGTATTCCCAATATCGAAGTTTTAAAGACTGAAAGCGCAATTTTGATGTTCTCATTCTAGGATTTGGCAGCTATCGTCGATAAGTGCAAGCTTAAAATTTTCATTAAAATTCTAAAGACACATCCTTTTAGCCATTAGCATAATACGATGATTCAATAAATCAATTTTAATAGTACCAGGAGTTGCTGAATCTCTTACACGATATTTATACTGCTTTATTACACATATTAATTCTTCACATTATTTACTTCTGTAATTCTCTTTTGCTCGATAGGGCTTTCTAGTAAATTTTATTGGATTGGTTAATTCTCATTCTATTATAAATATTCTTTATAATGATTATAAAAAATATATAAAGTATGTACAAATGATATTTTTCAATAAAAAGTTTTAATTATTGAACTGTCTTATATCCTTGCTTCTAAGTTTAAATCTATTAACAGAATGTCATCTTACACAAAACTTGTGTGCATTAAATATAAAAATATAAAAATATAAATTCTTCTTAAAATAATATCTTTTCTTCTAATTTTCTAAATCGTTTTTTTTCACTTGTCATTTTAATATGTCAAACTATAAAAAGAAAAACCTATTCAAAGAAACCACAGTATTAAGTCTCATTTCAGCTTGCCTGACATTTGTACATGCATTGGCATTCAACTGAAATTCTCTTTCATAATATAGATTAAAAAAATTGTGAGCCATCTATAAAGTATAAAAGAAGATCGAATATATGTTAGTAGAAAAAGTAAAATATCATTATCTTCTTTTTCCAATCTTTCCTTTTCTCTTTTCTATGAAAATGAAAATCGTGTGTAAGTTTGAGCATATTTGGGTATGAAAGTTATTCAACATCTTATGTCTGAAGTCTTTTATATTTAGAGTAAGACTTTATTAATACTACATATAAAGATCTTCCTGGTATTCTATAGTTTAATCTTTCACATGAATAAATATCTTTCCAAATTGAATAAATATTAAATACATTAGGAAGTTCATGGTTTTATGTTAATGAATAAAAATTTATTAGAGATAGATATTTTTAAAAAAAATACGAAATTTTAATTAGAAATAATTTTTTTCGTATGTTACTAAGTATGTAATTCTGTATACATGGCTACAATATCATTTAAATTTCTCGAAATTTAAAAGGTCATTAAGTATTTCAACAGTTTATCCTTTGACAGAAGTTTTTCGCGTAAAAAAAATATTTTTATCTTTAAATATATTATATTTTCAAATTGCTAAATATGGATAATTAAATATGCTGTGATGTAAAATAGTTTTTTTAAATAAAGGTTAAGTTTAAAGTTTTAATCAATGCACGAATTCCTTTCCATTTAATCCTTTTGTTAAATTAGAATCCAAATTCTCCTTGACAATGATGGCATTATACGTTTTTATTTTCGAATAAAACAGCACTTTTCGTGACGTTTTAATTTCTGAAAAATAAGGAAAATATGGCTTGCATCACTATAACTTTCACCTCTCTATATAAGAATTTCACAGATTCAAATTTTAAAAAATTCCAACTGTTTTAATACATGGCTTATGTACATAAATAATCCATTCAAAAATTTTAAATAAGTTTTTAAACGTTTTATCGAAAAATATATTTTTTATAAAGTAGGATAATCAGTGTTATTTCATTTGTATCTTTATATGACACTGGATTATTTAAAATATTATTGCATTATTGATATTTTTGAACTTTTAATATATTCTGTTCTATATGTAAAGAAAAATGAGTTCACTCAAAACTAATTTTGTTAGAAACGCGTTTCTTTTTATTTACATAGATGAGAAATACTTTCTTAATATATGATTTCCTGTCACTCCTGAAAATATATTTCTTTTTAGATGAGCACTCAAAAACTTTCATTCCTTTCTATTTACTCATTTTATTTTATTTTTTAGATTTATTTACTCAAGGGAAAAATCTAGGGATATATATTTTTTTATTTATATAAGAATAATTTATTTTTTTATAATTGTAATTTTACATAATAGATATGACGCATTTAATATAAAATGCAAATAATATTTTCGCACATAATGTATTGAACTAAAAGAAACAATCATCGCCGTTCTATTTCGCCCTAAAAGTTACCACAATCATGAAATCTTGTCATTTCTATAGTTTTACAGAATTCCTCAAGAAGCTTGTGAATATTTTTTTACATTTCATTAAGGCAAGAAAAGAATTCAGTGAATACTAGATTATCCACAGAAATTGGAAAACTGCAGCTAATATATAATGTAACAAAAAAGAATCACAAATTAAGACGTAAATGATTTTCAAAGTTTTTATTTTTATAGTTGAGGATAGTCAAACAATATTGGACACCCCTTCTTGTTTTGTTTTGTTATTGTTGTTTTGGTATAAAAACCTCTCTTTTTGCTTTTTGATGAAAATTTTTTGCTTGCATTTCGGAATTAGCAACAGAAAACAGTCGAGTAGTAATTATTTCTAATTTAATTTTGAATGCCCCAAAACATCACGACTTCAAAAAAATTATTTTCTTCTTGTTTTCAAAAAGCCGAAAGAGATATTAAATGTTTCGAACTCTCCATTTTCTCTCCTAGGCAACTGGAAAATTAAATGAATAAGATGTATTAATGTTCTTCTTAATTCTTTAGCTCATTAAATTGGGGAAAATTTCAGTGAATGAAAAATTAATGCCAGAAAATGAAATTAAAGGATACGAACAGGTTTTTAAAAGATTCTTTTATAATATTCTATTCTGAATATATTAGTTATATTCTAAAAAATACTTTTCTAAATATATTAGTTACATAAACTGTAAACAATCGAAGAAAGATATACAATATTAGATGTAATGTCTAAAATAATGTAATTAAAACTAGTTTCTGTTGAAGGGCATTGATATTTTTAAATCCTAAAATGTTGTGATAACAATATTTTTCTTATCTCTGTGTACAGTGCTCGAAATAATGAAATTTATTGTAAATTCATGTCAATAATTTACCAAGATCTCGTAATTTCCTCAAATAACTTGAGGAGCCAGGGG
Organism: Argiope aurantia; assembly: GCA_026543865.1. Lineage (NCBI taxonomy): Eukaryota > Metazoa > Arthropoda > Arachnida > Araneae > Araneidae > Argiope > Argiope aurantia. The sequence goes on from JAPMOR010085035.1 coordinate 89,934, forward strand.
ATTATTATGTACAAGTAAAAAAAAATTGTTCTGTGTAGAAATGACTACAATTTTGACTTTATTATGTTCCTCATATATTGCTACTAAGAAAATATGATATTATTACACTTCTGAAAACAGAAAAAAAAACTCTAGATAATCGGTACAATGAAAAGGTTAATAAAATTTAATATCTCAAAATATAAATGAAATATATTGTATTTTAAATTTATTTTCAGTGTTTAGGGTAATCAGCTTGTTGACATTTTAACTCAAATTATTTTTTTTGAAATTAATATAACACCTGAACACATTTTCGCAATTGTTCTTAGTCATGCTTGTATATTGGTTAAAAGAATTCTTTATAAATAATTGTGCCCATCGCATGTCTTCAGTTAAGAAGTATTAAAGCAAATTAACTTTGTCGTTAAAATTACATTAGTTTATTTATCTTGAAAACAAAAATCCTCTAATTTTAAATATATTCACTTATTAATCGATATTCAACTATGCTTTCATTTAGCATTTTATGAATAATTATTTCAAAATCTGTAGGCTCTATTTAGAGTAAGAATAATCTTCAATAGAAAAAAATTCGCAATGAATTTATTTTACCATAAAGTCTATTAAAATTTAGAATGAAAGATATTCTGTGTTAGTGTCATCAAAATATTTCTGTTTATTACAGATTTTTTTTATTGCAAGGTTTCAGACTATAGTATCAATTAAGTGCATGTGTAAAAAATATTTCCAGGGAAATTAATTTAAGAATAGTAATTTCTTTTTAATTTCAAGAGTGAAGTATAAATCTTTTGGTATCAAGTTCAGAAATATTGCTGATTTGATGGAATTTAATTTGAATTAGAATTACTGCGCCATTAAAAATATTAAATTGTCTATATATTTTAAATCATAGTATTTATGCAGTAATAATGGCTGCAAATGAAATCAGTTGAATGCAGTCCGATAAAGAATTTATCTCATCCATAGCCAGGTGTTCATATTTCTTTTCACTAACAAACTTAATAGATGAGGCAGGATTCTGTTTTTTCTTTATCTCATTGCACAGTCACACCCACCTCATCATCTTATTGTGCGCAAAAGAGATAAAAACCAATGAACAGAGCAGGTTACATGGTAACTCATGTTTCTCTTTAGAATCTCTTGTTGAGCCAGGAAACAAAATTGTGTGTATAAAAAAAGGCAACAAATTGTGCTTTATTTCGTTAGTGTCACATCCTATAGCTACTTAATGTGGTACTCGACTCAACATAATGATAATGAATGAATGAATAACAAGAATGATAGTGTTTTTCTCATTCTTGTCGATCAGTATGTAACATTCAAAATATAATTATTATGTCATTTTAGTTTGCAAACTTTATATGGACAGTATTACTTTTATTATATTGGATTTTTCAAAATGATTTCAAGGATTGAAATGGATATAATTTCCTTTTAAAAACAATAAGATTAATTTAGATTTCTAATCTTTTACCAACTGTTTAAAGATTTGATGGACTTTTGTTCGCCGTTGTCCTCTTATGCGAAAGCTGTATAAATGATGAATATAACAGCCAGTCACAATTAACCCTCTTTATACAGCTTAATTCTGTGGCAACGAAGTGAAGGCTGCAATTTTTTTTCTTTTAGAAAACGATGGGAAGAAACCAGTTGGAATGATTTTGAAATTTTCTTGTATATTCTCCAACAAAGGTTTTGCCACCTTTTATACACAGGAAATTGTTGACCTTGGATAAGGTCACGAATATCTTGCGTGGCATTAATGAACGATAATTACGAAATATAGATCTTTGGTGTAAATATAACATTTTTACAGAATCTATCCCGAAGATATATATTGTTACAAACCTGCAATTCGGCTTCTCAGCATAGTTTGTTCCATCAACAGAAAGAAAGTTTTACAGTCATCTGAATGGGACCGACTCAAGGTGGGGCGTCGAAGGTCCCAGAGCTTGGAGACAAACTTGGCAACCATTTGGCGACTTGGCGACGAATTTGGCGACTTTGGCGCCAAAATAGATAATACCCGAAACTTCGAGAATTTTCCCGATCCGTCCAGTAGGACCCGAGATACACCTCGAACGTTCCTGATTGGTTGAGAAGCTTCTAGCCCTGCCTCCTGAGACTTATAAAAGGGTCTACAGCTGCCAGAGCAGGCAAGTCAAGTCGAAAGGTAGAAGGCAGTAGGAGTCGAGTGGCCGGAGTAGAAGTTGAAGACAGAGAGGACGGAGTCGTCGAGGTAGTAGTCGAGAGTCATAGTCGGAAACGACAGTGAGCAGCGACGGAGTCAAGCTCGTGCTGAACTGAGCTGTGCACTACTGTCTGCAGTAGATCCTGGTTGTATGCTGCTGTATATGCTTTTGTATGCTACACGTCTCGGCTGAAGATAATCGTCTTCTGTGCTGTATATAGTTGTCGCTTTTGTGCCGTCCTGTGTGTCTTCGTGTAAATAAACGTTGTTGTTTTATTTTCTACTGCCGTCTGCTGATTGAGCGTTCTCCACACCATATAACTTCCACTATCCAAACGAACCCGGCAGAAATTGCGTAACAATATGTTGGATATATATTTTGGCAATCGATTGACAACAAAATTTGAAATAAAATTAAAATTGCAGTCAAGTACTGAATTTTATTGATTTAAATCATCATATTTGTGAATTATTGTGTGGACATGTACTGTAAAATACAGACTAACATATGGTCAACCATCTGACAGAGTTATCTCAAAATTTGCATTTTAAATGTTAAAACTGTATACTAAATTTTATCTATCTAAAACTCTATGTTTTGTAGATACCAAATTCATTTGTACGCAAATAGTTATCTAGGCAGACTTCCACTGAATAACTTTCCGTCATAAATTTGAAAGATAATTTGAAAGCATAAATTTGAAAGAAATCTATATTTTAAATATTAAGCTTGTGTATCAAATTTTATCTCTCTAGCTAGCTTTTTGCATTTGCAGATGTCAAGTTCAATTATACGCGAACAGCCAAACAGAAATATATCATGCTGGATTTCAATCAACATTAATAGAAATATGCAAATTTGATCGTAATTCCATATATTAAATTTCAGCCATTTAGTACAAAGCGTTTTTAATTATCTTGTTCAAAGATAGACTGATTGATTGGCAGGCAGAGAGACAAGCATAAAACAAAAATATTGTTTTAAAAGCCTAGAAATTCGCTGACATGCTCTATACTTCATATATGAGGAAATAAAAATTCGAATTCACAATAGTAGAAAGATTAAAGTTTTGATAAGTTCTAAATCGAACTTTTGCTCAGTTTGTTTGGCCTTTAAGTGAATTTTGTTGATTATATAGGTAATATTCCTGCACTTTTCCGGCAATTTTCCTGCCCTATGAATTATCTTCTATACTGTTTTAAACAGAGAAGCTCACAAAGAATCTGTTCGCTAACCGTTATAAGAGAAATCAGATTTAAGGCAGAAATCTACGATATATTCTAATGAAATTAAGATCCAAATAATAAACCAGAAGATTGGGATAGCTTCATTGAGAAGACGGCTATCGAAATTCCGTCAGTGACTGCGAGCATGATTCACAGTTGTGAAATAAACTACGACATTGTAATTGCACATTTCACAATCAAGGTCCTAAGAATTTCTTAAGCATAGAAACAAATCTTTAAGTCTGCTTAAGTATCGTAATATGAAACGATTCCACAAAGTGTCAATAAAAATCATTTAAATGAGACATTATAAACTTTTCCACAACGAAATTCATAATTTTTTTATTCACAAATAAAAAAATTTTTTATTTATCTACGTTTATTAATTTTAGAAAGAATTTTGTGGAAAAAAAATTTTCGACACTTCTAAATTTTTATGCTTAAAATATGCAATGAGTAATGTGAAAATATTTTCATGAAATATGAAAGGTAAAATGATTGCAAAAGTTTTAAATAAATCCAAGAGGTTTATTTATTTTCTTTAGAAAACTGACTGAGTAATTAATAAAAATTCCCCTTTTTTCAAAGGCATCCTGCCCAAAGATATATAGATTAGATGTAAAGATCTTATGACAAATTTCAATTATGTATGCTGGGTTTCTTGAGTTATCGCACTTATACATACAAAAAAGTTGGGAGAAGAAGATACAAAGATGGAATGGATTTCAGAAATATTGCTTTCAGTCTACGAGAGATCTAAAATAATCAAATTTATCAAAATCTAAAAATCATTTCTTTAACGATCATTAAATCTTCTCTAAATTTATATCATATTATAGAAATTAACTAAATGTTTTAAGCGTTTTCACATAACAGATAGTTTTAGTACGTAACATAAATATTTTTTCTTAAATTGATTGTAATTTTATTGACCTTTTTTCATTTGTATTTATTTTATCTAGCTTTAAAATGCAGAAAAAAATCAGAAAATTCTTGCCAGCAGAAAATTTTATTTGAAGTTACTAGATTTTCGTTCATGTCAGCTTATCTTTTAAGAAAAGCGTAAGTCACAATCGCGGACGTTTTTATGTTTGTTTGATTTTCTAATGTAACTGCCAATTCACATCTTCGTAGATTCTCTTCAATTCATTTCTTACTATTTTATTTGTTAAATTCAATCTTATATGTTTTTATCAGGAGGATATTTTTGCCAGTATTTTGAAAGTAACAAATTTACTTCTTGATAATACTAGCAATAATAAATATTCAATTACTTAGTGGAATAGCGAATAAGCATCACATGTATTTATTAGCTCAGCTAAAAATGTTATTATCCTTTAAAATAACAGTTGTTGAGTACGTTACTTCAGATGTTGCAACATTATTAATTTAATTTTATTACATTTAATTAAGGATAAATGTCAACATCATTCAAAATTTCAATACCTTTCAAGGAATCAAAATTCATTTGTAATTTCAAACAAATTAAAAGATTGCTAAGTAATAATGTAACTAACTAAATTTAATTAGTATGGTAGTTAGCAGGAGTTATAAATACACGTATATTTTCAAATTTCAGTATAATAGATAAAAGAGCAATTTTCATTTATTATATAGATCTTTGATCATTTATATTTCACATAGTTGCTTAAAAATATAGTTTGACAATAATTTTTAGATGATTGTTAAATTTTTCTTGCTCTTTAATTAGATCTGAAATTTAATGTCTCCTGCTATTTTATTAAGTGAATACCCTTCCTATGTTTCTGGAGATACATTCTAAGGCCAGGGAAATTGGTTTAAAAAGTTCGATTAAATTTCTAAGTATAATCGTACGAATGTATCATTTTATCGTTTAAATGGCAAGATGTGCCTACCAAATACCTATTTTTTTTTTAATAACCACTGCAAAGCAATGGCATAGTAAAGCCACGAAATTCTATTCATATCGTAGGACGCTTTCGAAACACACCATAAAACCACTTTCATCTATAGCTTATTGCAGGCCAAAAACATGAATCCAATTTCCGAGTGAAACAATTCAGTCATATATTCAATTGATCCTAGCTGTATGCAATCGATTAAATCCTAGAATGAACGATGAAACTGTCCGCTTCATGAAAAGTGTCACTAAAAACGTTTACCAAGTGTTATTAATAAAAGATATAAAAACAACATATAAATTTATTGAATACAGATATGTGGATAATGGCAACAATAAGGAATTACATGAAAGAAATCTGAAATATAACCACCTGTTCTTACTTTAATACTATAGATAATAATAAGGATCTAATTTCTATAATACACCAAATTGTGGGAGAAAAAATAAATCGGTTTCCGTCATTGCTAATTCCTCCTGCAGAACTTCAAGTGGCTTCTTTAGAAGATATCGTAAAAAATGAAGGTGGTTATATTTCAGATTTCTTTCATGTAATTCCTTATTGTTGCCATTATCCACATATCTGTATTCAATAAACTTATATGTTGTTTTTATATCTTTTATTAATAACACTTGGTAAGCGTTTTTAGTGACACTTTTCATGAAGCGGACAGTTTCATCGTTCATGCTAGGATTTAATCGATTGCATACAGCTAGGATCAATTGAATATATGACAGAATTGTTTCACTCGGAAATTGGATTCATGTTTCTGACCTTCAATTTTAGCTTCCATATCAGAGTGCTCAATGAGTATGGATAGAGAATCGCCAAATCCAAAATCAACCGCACCTGTTCTTTCGCCATTGCATTTCGTAAATGACAATTAACAGGTCTTCTGCTCCTCATCAGCTAAAGCAAACTCCATATCCTGGGTCATATCAACGAAAAACCAACGTTTGGAAGGCTGATGATGATAGGCCAGTTTGCTTTCGTTGTAGTCGGCCAAGTTCATTGGTGCTTGAGTACAACCGGCCATCACATTACCGCTGATTTAAGCAATATCAAAAGGATTAGTTATTAGTTACCGGCTGTCATCCAAAATAAAATTAATGTAATAATAGAGGGTAAACCAGTTATAACTTTAGCTGATTCAGGTGTTTCATGCTTGGTCATTTCTGACGAAATCCACAGTACCGTATTACTGAAAGGCACGCTCTTAAATAAGCCAAACTTACTCCTAAAGGCAGTAAATGGCAAATTTATTTACCCAATAAGACATTGCAAGGTGAGAACCCCAGTGTGTTATTTTATGACAACAATCGTAATTCCGTGTCAAATTTTGATATGCACTTGTCTATAAAAAGGCATCTAAAACACTTATTATCAAAATAGATTCTGTAAACATGCTAGATGCATACTAAAGATCTCTAATTTGTAATTACTTTGTATGGTATGCAAAATATTCTTACGTCTATATCCAATATCCACAATTTTATAGGGTGGGGAGGGATTGGGGGATTTACGTGAATGTTTCGAGAATACCATTCCGTTGTTTTTTTACTATGGATTGAAACGATTTTTGAAAATAATAATCTACCTTTGTCTTCTATCTTGCCGAGAGGATTTTTTTTTTGTCTTCTTTATAAATGCAAAACATAGACGACACAGTGCTTTACAAACAAGAAATAAAATATGAAACTGACTATGCAACCCCTCTTGTATATAGGTTGCTCGACAAATTGCTTTGCAACAATGACGTACAAGAGAAAAAGAGATCAAGATATGTTGCAAAAATCGATTAGCGTCTTAAGGCGTACGTACACACTTGAAGATGTTTTTTTAATTTTAACTTTAAAAATCCAATTTTTTTTACAGTTTATCATTAATATATGTTTAAGTTCATTTCAATGAGAAAAAAAACCATATTACACAAATAATTAATTAATTAATTAATATTTAATGGGCTAATTTACATACTTTTTGAAACATGATATCTTAAATTCTAATTGGTACAAACACACAATTCTAATTGGAAATTATGCCTAATATTAGTCTTCATGTTGTCTGCCTGAATCAAGTTATAAAAATATACAGGTTTTTTTTTTTTTTTTTTACAATTTTTTCATTAATGATGAGTAGAAAAAGTGAAATTTTTTCTATAATTTTAACTTTTAAACAGCTATTAAAAATTTATTTCTATAAATATAACTTTGATTGAAGCACAAAGCATCCACTGTCTCATACAGATTATTTTGATATATAAATAATTGTATTTGGTTAATTTCTTGTTGAGTTATGGTTGTTTAAATGAAGCAACATAGTGGAAAAATAATATTCTTCAGGGAATGGGTTTAAAGTTTTGAAAGTATGTTTTCGTCATAATATATTTAAAAAAATGACAAAAAAATTACTATTTAGAACATTAAAAACATTCTGAAGAGTAGCTTATTCCTTCTTTTTCAATTATTTTATCTTCCTTTTTTTTTTTTTTTTTTGATGCCACGTAAACATTTTTCTCTCTGCTTCTGCAGTGGTGTTGACTGTCGCAAACTTTCAGATATTCTTTGTTTGTCTCTGTTGACTATGCCTTCCACCATGAAATATCCTGAAATGATACCCATCCGCTTCATAATCTCTAATTCTGGTTTATAACCACTGTTGAAGTGCAGAACTGCATCTAAAACTGAAAGTTTCAGAACATCGATACCTGAAAATTTAGTTTTGGGGCACCGTTTCCAAATGAGGGAATGGAGGCATTTGTTGGTGTTTTGCGTTTTGTCCTTAAGACATTTCTGCTGAAGTTAATCTTGAATAAATTGGTTTGATGTATTTTAGCATCTTCAATGGCAATCCTCCTTTATGTTTATATGAATTTTGCTTCCCATAAACAGTGGCACGTTGAAATGAGCACCAGCTGTCACTACCTTTTGAACATTTAGTATGCATCGGATCAGTATCCTGAGCACTAAGATGGTAAAATGTGCTCCAAATTGCATCTGACATTGCCTTTACAGAGAAAGTGTTATTACGCAATGCAAGACCAAAATAATTTTGCATTCTATTTATTTTAGCATCTGTCAGCTTCCCTTTTCCTCCTATTCCTTTAATTGTTTTTTTTTTAGTTTTCTCAAAGCAGTTCCAAGCCTTTTTTTTTTTTTTTTTGGTAATGCCCAATGCATTCTTTCTTATTAATACTTTTACCACAATATGGTTTAAGCTCACACACTGCTTTATAGCTTTTACTGTCACCATCTCCGTAAAACTCTCTATACTGTAGTCCCCTTGTCTCCACTGACCGCTGAAAAATTCTTCCTGCACCTATGGGTTCCATGTTATTTGATGAACCGTGATATAAGCAAATATGGTCAGCTTTCCACAATTGATATTCAACCGAAGATTTATCTTTTTTATTCCATTTGCGACAGCCAATACAATCTTTCGACAAAACTTCGACATCTAGGACTTCCCCTGTATCGACAGAAAGAGCTGTTACAACTCCATTTAATGAGGAGTAGCCTCGTTTATGCCAGGTTCCATCAACAGACACTCCGCACTCATATGTTTCATTTAGTTGTCTAACATGATAGGCAGCCAACCGCATGGTTTCTTCAGCAAGTGGTTTTACAACACGCAGCAAAGCTTTCATGTGTTTATTATATGGAACAGGATTTGGTGGAGGAGGCATATTCATAACAGTCATGAATTGGCTTGCTTCTCTATGACCACAACCTATTTGCCTCATGGCATACACTACACGTCTGTTTACTTCATAAAACTGACCATGTTTTTTTTGAAGTAGTGCATGAATCACTAATGAAATCAATGCTGTGGCATACAAGATTTAATTCAACACAGCATCCCATTTTCTTGGAAGTACTGCTTTGAACATACAATGTTTTTTCACAACACTTAGGGCAGTATAAAAAAGAAAATAGTTGGTTGATGCAGTTAATTTCTATAAAAAAACATTCTCCTTTTGCATCATTAATTCCTGCATTATCAGAAATATTCCCTAATTTCGTTTTCGAAGCAGATGATATTTCTGATAAATTTTCAGAATCGAGAGACTCTTTTCTTTTTGCATGTTGATTATCAGCAATTTTTTTTTCTTCGAACGCTTATTACGACTTGCAGAACCCATTTTATATCGTAAGAATAGCGAAAAAATTATCACAAGCACGAGGAAAAAGCACACGTAAATACACTTTCAAAAAGTAAACAAAATTCGCGTAATCCAGTTAAATTTACAGTTAAATATCGTTGCCAAACAGAAGGAATGAAATAAAACATATTTTAAATAAATAATTCTTTAAAAAAAGCATAGAATTTCAAGTAAAATTTATGAAAATCTGTTTGTTTACATCTGCTTTAGAAATCGAAACTAAAGATTTTTGTGAAAGTACCTTAAGAAGAACCCTTATAACTCGAGAAATATTCAGAATATTGACATCTTGGTATCATTTAAAAGCTAAAGGATCAGAGGACATTTTGAGGCAATAAAAAATATTCGATATTTTGAATGATTTTCGAAGTTTTAAGTGTGTACATACACCTTAAGCACCAGGTGTTTTTTTAAGCTGATTATAAATGCAGGATTATCTGAAAACGTGTTAAAGAAATATTTTGGATCCTGTTGGAATATTTGGAAAGGTTGCATAAAACCTGCCAGATGCAACGTGCGAAGACGTTGCGGCTATCAGTCGGAAAACGAAAGATGTAATTCATATGCTTACCATGACCCTTCATGTTAATTAGAAGAGGGTGAAGTTGAATATACTAATAAAAATAAAACAATGATAAGTAAATAAAGAAAATAATATATCCATTCTGAGAATCAGATTCTTCCGACAATCCTCCTGAAAAGAAGAATTTTGATTATGATAACTTCATCATAAAATATAACAACATTTCAAAGAAATCAAAATATAACTACAAACACTGGGCGCCATTCATCTACGGAGGGAATAATGCTACATTAAAAAGCATAAATGATGGAATTTCTAAGAAATAAATAATTACTTCAGATTTCAATAATGATTAAACTCACATGGACTTAAGTTTAACAACCCGAAGCGAGAAAGATGATCGGATGAATGAAAATATAGAAACAGTAACATTCATTGACAGCATCATACAGAGATTGATTGGAAGTTTCCAGAAGCTGCATGTGTGTGTTTTATACACTAATCTTGATCTAAAATGCACCATTGTGATCTAATGAGAAACATAACATTCCTTTTGTTATCTTTCTCTTTGCCTTTAAAAATAAACAACAATCTATTCTTAAAAAGTATTTCTTAAAGTTTATTCGTGAATATATATATATATATATATATATATATGAAAAAGATGCACTGAATAATAATTTTAAAAGAAACAGAGCTTTTTCTATGTAAATAACCAACGATTTAAAGTTAAATATATGTCCTCAATAGCTAATGAATTTTTATTGATTTTTCTCCCTGCATCTTTAAAATGCTACCTAATTACTACCAAAAGATAAAGAATATTAACTTTTCTTGATTGAGTAATTATAATTAACTATTGTAAAGCCCTCGAATTTTTAATTCAGAGTTATTAAAATGCCCTAAAGTAATATTTTTACTTAACTAATTGTATTTTTCTTGCGAATTTTCATCGTCCTTTGTTGCAGAACTCCTTTGTTTGCAGTCACTGAGCTTTAAGAAACTTGCAGAATATATGAATAGATAATTAAAATTTTATATGTTAGATATTAGATATTTTATTCAAATATTATGTTAATATTCTACCATTTTACCAAAGCATGAAATTTTGCAAATGCATATTTTAAAAAATAATGAATCAGAACACAAATTTTGTACAAAAATATTTATTATAGGCTAATTTTATAGTAGAAAGTAATTTATCGAAACTCAAAAACATCAAATAAACATGAATGGAAATTTACGCTATTATTTAGCAGAGTAATTGATAATAATTTCTTTATAACTGTTTCTTTAATAATAATTCAAAACTGAGTCATCAATAGTAATATATTTACGTAGCATCAACAGAGCAAGTTATATGATTTCAAAGATGTCAGATATTTCTCTTAAATGTTTAACCTTGAGCAACTTTCAAACTACGAGATCCTCAGACTAATTTGTTTTAAAATGTCTTCCAAACATATCATCGGCACTTTCAAATTCTGTTAGCCTTAGGCGGGCACATTTTGATTAGCAATTGGTGTGAAGAAATACTTATCGCGGAAGGTATCTTTGTATCTACGCTTGAAAGAATCATTCCCTTCAAAATAAGTTTGTTTCGTCGACTTACCATTACCTAATACTCTATTATTTCTTGACGCAATTAGTGAATTAAAGCGGAAAAAAATTTTGATGCTATTTTTTTCCAGAATTAATTATTCGTTTAATTCTGGAAGAAAACAGCATAATTTTTTTTTCCTGTATTCTTAAGAAAAGACAGTGAATCACACCACGTTAGGATCACAGACAAGAATAAGTACAACGCAATAAACTTAATTTGTATATTTATTGTAGTGCACTTTCCATTTTTTAATACCCTATTATTTCTTGATACAATTAGTGAATTAAAGCAGAAAAATATTTTTTCTTTCTAGAATTAAACGAATTACTAATTCTGAAAACACAATAATTTTTTTCCTGTATAATTTCAAAACAGTGAATCATATTAAGGACAAAAATACCACATTAGGATAATAGACAAGGATAAGTACAACGCAATAAACTTTATTTGTATATTTATTGTAGTGCACTTTCCATTATTTAATATCTTATTATTTCTTGATACAATTAGTGGATTAAAGCAGAAAAATATTTTTTCTTTGTATAATTAAACGAATAATTAATTCTGAAAACACAATCATTTTTTACTGTATAATTTCAAAACAGTGAATCATATTAAGGACAAACATACCTCGTTAGGATAATAGACAATTAGTAATACAGTGCAATAAACTTATTTTGCACAGAGATAAGTTGATTCACATTATCCGTTAAGGTATCGACACAAAGATGTAATCTGGCAGCTTCATTAACAACTGCTTCTTCGAAAATCTAAATGTGTCCTCCAAAAGTTGATAGAGCCTGGACGTGTGGATGAAATGCTTGACTGTAATGAACGGTTGAATCTCTTTTACAGAGCAAAGCCTCAAATTTGTCAATAGTTTGCAAAAGGGAATCCGAAATCCATAAAATAATTGCTGGATCCCTATTTCATAATAACTTAGAATTCTGTATGCGATGTCAGTTGTAAATACATTTAAAGACTTTTTTCAGTTGAATGAAATGTTAAAGAAATCTGTTTCATCTTTTACAATTAATTAATATTTAAAAATAAAATGAACTTCAAAGAATACTAATTGTTTCAAATAAGTGAATAAAAAGCCATTAAAGGTTTAATTCAAATTTTGAAAAAAAAAAACTTTTTTTCTTTTCATAATTTAAAAGTTAATTTCTTATTATCAATAATAATAATTCAAAACTGAGTCATAAACAGTAATATATTTACGGTAGCATCAACAGAGCAAGTTATATGGTTTCAGAGATGCCAGATAATTGAATGAATTGTTGGGAAAACCAATTTATAATTGAATGAATCGCATGACAAATAGCTGGAGTTTAGTAAAACGAGATTCCTGGGACTTTTATTTTTTGCATAAATACTTGGAAAATGTTCAAGGTCTCAGATTTCTCCGCTTAAAAATATTGCGCAAAGTTTCTAATATTTCAGTCAATGATTTTGAAAAAGTAATTCCTTTCGCACAGTCGTCAGTAGAATATTTTTTTTAATCAAATAACATCGGAATTTTCTTTCGAAGATGAGCCGAAATATAATTTGCAAATCATCGAACAACCTGATGAATAAGACTTCTAGGAATTTTAAAAAAGTAAAAAGTGACTCGATGAAAGTTTATCATTAACTCGTTTTTAAAAACAGCTCATTTCTCTGAAATTTCATGTTTGAATTTAAATGCATTCAAATGTCTGAAATGTATTTTTCTATTTTACTCCCCTTCTTATAAATTTCTGATCTAGAACGAAAGATTTACTTTATTCGGAATTGTTTTAAATAAGTTTTATAAAATTCATTATTAAATGAAGAAATTTTTCCCTATTATTGTAGATTTTTTTCTAAATCAATGTTTTGAACTCGAAATTAGAGAAATGTAATTTTCAAAGAAATGTTAAAAAAGAATTATTTAGTCAATATTATTATATCCATTTTTTTAACTAAGTAGTAGAGAGATACACTTTCATTTCGAAAATTTTGCTTTATATTAGACTAATTACAATAACTAAAGATTTTGGTATGGGTTCTTAAAATAGTTTACGTTGCTTTAATTTCTTAATACGATAGCAATTTCTCACCGAAACCATAATTATATGACATTACATTATGATTAAATACTTATATTTCAATTAATTAAAAGGAATCATTATTTAATCTTTGTCATAATGTAAAATAAAATACATAAAATAGACTGGTCCTCTCGCTAGTGTAATGTGAAGGGATAGAGAAATGCAAATAGTCATTTCTTCCTTGCTTCGATGTCATCGTTGTTCTCTGATTTTGGCTATAGTTATAAATATAAGCATCCAAAAATATCTTTTATTTTAAAACGGAACTTAAATATAGCTAAAACTGATTTAAAAATAAAAAGAGAAAAACCTACGTGAAAACGAAAATAGTATTTCTTCATTTAATCATGGGATTGGTATTTCTTTAAAAAAATAACGAATTACTCAAATTAGAAAAAATCTGTTAATTCAAAAAGCTGCAGTAAATCAAAATATTAAGATGCATAGTTTTTATAAAATCTTGGGAAAAGGGATAATTGATAATTTGCAATAGAACAAGGATACCCAAATACACCAAGGTATCCTTTTCTATTTCAAAATGTCCTTGTAACCCTATAATACCCTGCAGGTGATTACAGAAGAGTTTTCGTTTGTGAATTAAGAAGATTGAATGCATAATACAAATTTAATTTAAAAATGAAAAATAAGCAAATTGGATGACTTTCAACATTACAAGTTTATATATATCTTACGAAGATGTCAAATAGCAAGCAGTATCAACAGCAAATCTTTTGACTAAGAGTGTTCAAGGGACTAACCGTTCAAAGTGACATACGCTGCATTATTTAGTGATTGTAAATTTACATTCTGTTAAGTACGTGTGATGTATTTTACATATTTTATTTGGTATATTTTGCTATTATTTAATTTAATGACAAAAATCTCCCTATTAAATCTCTTTGCATTTGGTGTCCACATTTTATTACAAAATTGACTTGCTTCTGTATACCTGCTTCTGATACCAAAAAATTTAAAAAAAACTGCTATACTATCATTCAAATTATAGGATTAATTAGCTTAAGACACATATCATAGACACAATTTTTTAAATGTTTTTTAATTCGAATGATAAGAAATGCATTGTATTTCCAGGCACATAGTTATAGTTAGAAAATACTTATTTTATTGTTAAAATGTCCACCATGGAGGAATGATTTAAATACATTTTTAGGAAGTGTGAGACCAAAGGTAGAACACAAGTTAATTCAAAGAAAATGAATTCTAAAAATCAGTGTTAAAATTCAAAAATGTTTAAAAAACGTTAATAATAAGACTTTTAATATAAAAAAATAGAACAAAACTAAATTTTTCGAATGATATAGAATTACTTTAAAATCATATCTAATAAATGCATAAGTTCCAAAGCGAAATAATTACGAGAAATTAAAAAAATTAACAGTAAATTCAAGCATAAGCATATAAAATTGTTTAACAGTCAAATTAGATCATGCGACCTTTTTAGATATTTAATAGACGTCCTTAGAACAAATTTCACTCAATATTTGATAAAAATCTGCAAATTTTGTATAAAGACTTTAACCCAAATTTCAACTGTCTGGCTCAAAGCGTATTTGAGCTTTTTTTTTGTCCTAGACAAATAAACAGTGAACATTTTCCAAAAATATGTTTTTTGAACTCAAGGCGGTCTAACACGTGGAGACTGGTTAAAACCTCAAGTTCGAATCTTTCGTAGATTACTATACTTCCTTTATACTCCGTATAGGAGAAAGTAAAAATTCGAGTTTATCTGGAGAAAAAATAAATTTGTTTATGTATGAAGAAAAAAAGGCTGAACGTATAAATAAGGAGAAAATAAATACCTCGAAGCAAGAAGTTTTTTCTTACAGTAACTACAAACTTACAGTAACTACAAGGAGATATGAAGCAATTTTTTTAAATGACTTTTATCAAAAACAATCCTCTCCAATGTAATTAGTCACCTTAATTATATGTTTAAATATCAAAAACTTTACAACTCAATGTACAAGCCAGACAGGCTTTTATAGTCAAAAAAAATAATTCTTGGAAAGTAAACAACGAAATATTAATAATTGTTCAATTATTGCTTTATAGCCAAAAAGCTTTTGCTTTTTAATTCTTTAATAATAGGAATATAGCATAAAGAATTATGTTAGCATGCATTCAGGTGGCTAAACTAAAATATGGTCTAAATATATAAGATGTTCCACTTTTATAATTGCTCAATAGCAAATTTCTAAACACTAGAAATAAACAAATAATTTCAACAATAAAAATGCTTTAAATAATGGGGGAAATTATATTTTATATCGCTCAACAAACATATTTCTGAAAAAGTTGACAATTCGAACTTTCAGAACCAATCCTTCGCAAAAACCATCGCAATTTCGCAAAAACTATCGGCACTCTGAAAACATATGGTAACATAGTTTATGACGAAAGTGACCGAGTTATAAATGCTTAATTTAATTAAAGATGGCATACAATTTACAAATGATCCCATATCTTCCCCGAGGTACCGAAATTATCTGTAAAATTCGTTTAAAATGATGATTTTCTACTATTTAAGTCAATGAATTTTAGTTGAAAAATAATGTGCTTTTTTTATTTAAAACGTTACATTGTCGAGAATATTTGCTAAATATGATTGATAGGATCCGGAACTGTATGAAAAGTTTGATTTCGGAATTTTCAGAGAAATATAGTTACTGATTCACCATCAATGTAATATGTCATTTTTTCCTGCATTTAACCCTTTATTTTCCGATGGTACTTTAAAGTAATGTTTAAATCCGGCTGACATCTTCACAATATGACTATTTTTTATAAAATTACATGAAAGAACACGAGGAATATATTTCCAATAGAAAGTAGTAGATATCAGCCATAAATAACATTAATATTTTATTATTAATTTAATTAATTAAAAAAAGTTTTTTTTTTCTTCCTGCAGTTATTCTGTACCAAAACTTAACTAATGGTTAAAATAAAGTTTGAAAAATTGATGATAAAATAATTCTTTAAATAAAGGGTAAAAGCAGTTTTCCAATAAAGGTTTTAATCCTTTTTGCAACTTGAATAAAATGTATATATCTAATAATTTATAAATTAGTTATGGGATCACAGTAAGTACGGACTTCCTGTATAGAAGATAATGAGTTTTCAGGTAACAGAGCTCTGAATCCTATATCTTACTTGGCACTTCTATTTCATTTGCATCATAAATAATAAATCATTTAATTATATTTGTTAAAATTGGGCCTATTATCCATCCATGCCCATTACCCAGGGAAATAAAAATTCGGGATATTGATCTTTCAGAGAAATTAAAAAACAAACGAAACTCATTTCCTAAGAAACCTTGATGAAAATGCTTCTAACTCTTTTCCTTATGCTCCGAATTTTGCCGAATCAGCACTTTCTAAAAATAGAGATTACATTGTTTTTAGGAAAGTTTTTCCTATGTAGTTGCAACAAAACAAAATGAAAAATGACATAGAATTATACACAGAAATAAAACAACTACTCCACCCCCAACCCCACCCCAAAAAATTACATTTTTTGCCATTAATAATATGAGACATTTCGTTAACAATCAATTTCCATTTATATCATATCAATTGTATCAATATTAAAACTAGCATTTTCTGAAATTATTCTGCATAATTATTCTCAAAATTGTATGGATATTTTTAATTAATCAATTAAAAGTATTCACGCTTATTATATATAAGCATTTCTCCGAATGCCTCCAAACAACTATGACGAATCATATTTGAACTTTGACCATACAAAATATAGTTACGAAATTTCCGGGGTTCGTTTGGATAGTAGAAGTTATATGGTGTGGAGAACGCTCAATCAGCAGGCGGCAGTAGAAAAAGAAACAACGACATTTATTTACACGAAGACACACAGGACAGCACAAAGATGACAACTATATACAGCACAGAGAAGACAATTATCTTCAGCAGCGAGACGTGCAAACAACAGCACACAACAAAACTCTACTGCAGACAGTAGTGCACAGCTTAGTTCAGCACTAGCTTGACTCCGTCGCTGCCGAGTTCTTCACCGTCGATTCCGACTACTCTTCTCTGTCGCTTCCGACTACTCGGCTCCGTCGCTTCCGACTACTCTTCTCTGTCGCTTCCGACTACGACTACTTTGGCAGCTGTGGCAGCCTCTTTTTATAGATCTCAGGAGGCGGGACTAGAAGTCTCTCAACCAATCAGGAACGCTCGAGGCATATCTCGGTTCCTAGTGGATGGATCGGGAAAATTCTCGATGTTTCGGGTATAATCTATTTTGGCGCCAAAGTCGCCAAATTCGTCTCCAAGTCCCCAAATAGTTGCTAAGTTTGTCGCCAAGCTTCGGGACCTCCGACGCAACACCCGGACTAGTGTAAAACAATCTTTCTGATGATGGAACCAACTATGCTGGGAAGCAGAATTGCAGGTTTGTAACATTGCTCCCCTCTTCAAAGACTGACGCCCCGGAAGTCCTACTTCAATCCAACCGCTGGCGTAGGCTTCCGAATGATGTGATGACGATGCTTTAGGCGACTTCCGCTTTTTCGAAGATGACATCGTTTACTAATTTGGCGGCGACTAAAGATCCATCCGAACCTTCTCAATGTTTTTGACTCGGACCTCTTCGTCGTTTCGGATTGCACACCCAGGCTTGATTTCTCTTCTTAAAATGCAATGTGTCCCATGGAGCGAAACGCTGGATCGTAGTAGAGGCCTCCGGAATGAATTCTTGCCAGGATTTTCGGTTAGTCACTTTAAACTTCTTCCATCAAACCAATCCTATATCAGGATGATCCAACAGTGCCTTCTGAAGTCCACTCGAAAGCCAGGTATTCGCCTTTATCGCCAAAGCTTCCGCGGGAATATCTCTGCCTATTCCCGGCTCATTTACGACACTTGAGAATTATCCGCAGCTCTCCACACTAGATCTGAAGAGTACATCTGTCTTTACAGGAAAGGCTCTTCTGTAACGACACAACTTGACCGGATACACAGCAAATTCATCGACTCCTATTTGCATGACACTCCTCGAAAAATCCACAGAAAATCCGAATTCTTGGAGGAAATTGTGACCATGACTACAGGGATCAGCGATTCCAGCCACGTAGTCTTCTTCCGTGTCATTATTCCAGGAGATACCAAGAGGCTTGCAGAGAGGTAGTTCCTTTAATCTTTGGGACGAATCCAATCCAAACAGGGTCGCATTAACTCTTGCATCCATAGGCGTCGAGCAGGGGTCGCCACTAACAGACCCGTCCGAAGAAAGTCCATCTTCTCCATTCCCAAGCGCCTGCACTTTCGGTTCCACTTCAGGGGACTCATTCGGAGAAGACAGTTTCAGTTCCGTAATTATTTGACATTTTCCCTGTTCGTTCCTCTCCTTATTAAACTTCAGTTCATATTCCGGATGGCTAAGCTCCTTTTCTGTACACCGGTCACCATTCGATCTTCAGTCTTTTCTTCCACTTGGCTCTCAGTTCTTCCTTCAATTTCTTCTGTGATAACTTGGATGTCTACAGTTTTGTTAACTTTATCTTCTAAAATTTCTTTCCACGACGAAAGGCATTTTTTGATTTCATTCTTCATCTCTTCATATCCGATTTTCATTTTTTCCGTGAAGTTGTCCATTTCTTGCAAAAGTTTATCTTGTCCGGCTTTCATAGATTTCATCATCTCAGCCAACAGAGCCAGTAACTCACCATTATTGCTATCAGCCATTTTTGCTTGGGATCTCGTCAGTACCATACACTATTAACCATTATCCCACTCCTGACACCAAATGTTACGAAATTTCCAGGGTTCGTTTGGATAGTAGAAGTTATATGGTGTGGAGAACGCTCAATCAGCAGGCGGCAGTAGAAAAAGAAACAACGACGTTTATTTACACGTAGACACACAGGACAGCACAAAGACGACAACTATATACAGCACAGAGAAGACAATTATCTTCAGCCGCGAGACGTGCAAACAACAGCACACAACAAAACTCTACTGCAGATAGCGCACAGCTTAGTTCAGCACTAGCTTGACTCCGTCGCTGCTCTGCTAATTCCTGGAGAACCAGTTCGTCACCATCGATTCCGACTACTCTTCTCTGTCGCTTCCGACTACGACTACTCTGGCAGCTGCGGCTGCCTCCTTTTATAGATCTCAGGAGGCGGAACGAGAAGCCTCTCAACCAATCAGGAACGCTCGAGGCATATCTCGGTTCCTACTGGACGGATCGGGAAAATTCTCGATGATTCGGGTATAATCTATTTTGGCGCCAAAGTCACCAAATTAGTCTCCAAGTCCCCAAATGGTTGCTAAGTTTGTCGCCAAGCTCCGGGACCTCCGACGCGACACCCTGACTTCGTCCAATACAGATAAGTGTAAAATAATCTTTCTAATGATGGAACCAACTATGCTGGGAAGCAGAATTGCAGGTTTGTAACAATATGTTCCTTAACTCAAAATTTGCCGGCAGGATTTGGATACAAAGGCATTTGAGGGTTGGATAGAATTTGATGAAGAAGAATAGAATTTTGGATAGTCACATTGCAAAGAGAGCAAATATTAATTTGTAATTTTCAACATTGGTTTTCTGTTCTTTCGGTAATACTTTCAAGCACTTTTGTAAATAAAATCTACAATATAAAGCAATATAATATATATCAAAGCATAAAACATGCAATAACGACCGAGATTCACAAATCAAATCAATCTTGAAATTATGAATGAAAGGAAAATTGCATATTTAAAGTTATTTATAAAGAGTTTTAGTTCATTCTTAAGCGAAATATATTGAAGTAAAGAGTGATTGCGGATAGAAATGAACATATTTCATGTTCCAAGCAAATTTAAATAACATATTTATTACCAGCGATGCGTCCTATTTTACGTATTATATTTAGTTTTAATAAAAGTGATATTTCACGCTTCAATTCATGAAGTATGTTTTTAATAAAATGGCGCTGACTATTACAATCTAATTTATGGTTTCACAATTTTTGATAATAATTGGGGTGAATATATTGCAAAAATTTTTCATAAGAATGAAATTTCCCGAAAATTAATAAACAATTAAAATGTAATTTATTTCCTTGTAGATTTTTAATCGTATAATTGAATGGCGATTTGGTCGCTCAGAAGTCAGTTTACGGATATTATTTCTTTGCATTCTCAAAAAAAAATATTACGGCTTAATTAATTTTTGCCATATTCCTCGTGCCATCAATAAATTATTTTGTTAAGCTTTATTTATATTCACCTAGGAAAACATCTTTTTGTTAAGTTACAAGATTTCTTCACAATCCAAATTGAAGAAATAAGCACATATATGTACAGGATAGTGATAAAAAAAGTATTTTTAATATATGAACTCCCTAGAAATCCACTCAATCAATAGAAAGGAAATTCTAGATATTGTTATTTGCAGGTATGCGCTTGCGATTGGCATGACGATTCTCTCACGATTGCTGTTGTTTTGGTAACACATAGGAATTTTTGAATTGTATTACCCACTATTGTTTCTGCGAAAATTGATAGGAATATTTGAAGAAACCATGAATATTTTTAGAAGTATGTATAGGTGAAGAATTTAAGAATTTAACGGCATAAAACATTTGAAAAAAAAAGATCATTCTAAAGGATTATAGAAAACGCAATGTGCATTGATGCATTTTGCATAATTCTTAGGCATAGGCAGTTCTCCCAAACGATCTTCAAGGTCTTGGTATATGGATCGTTGGTAGGGTAGACCAAGAACAGAAGTAGCTAGTTAAAGCACCATTCACAGAACACCATCTGCAAAGCATAGTTTATGGAAAATTTTTAATAAGCAGTGTAGGAAAAATGCTTCTTTATCAAGTGTTCGAACGCAGAACCGACATGACACTTTCAAGTAAACAAGATGAATTGATAAGCTGTTTTATTTAAACTAGGAAAATGCTGCCTAAACAATATGAATTTATGAGTAGAATCTTAAGCTTCAAAATCTGTTTAGAAAAAGAAAAAAAAGAGAATTTTTTGTTTATTTTGAACTCTTTAGAAATATTGATGATAATTGGTGGCCTCTGTGGATATTATTGATACAGGAAGTACTTATCTTCTGAATCAAAACGTAAACTACAAGAACTGACTCTCAAGGGTTGACGAAAATTCTCATAATGTGACGCAGCACCCGTATATGAAACTAAAGCGAATGTGTAATGCAAAATAGCAATCGTTCTCGGTCTGTACTTCTTCGAAGAGGTTACTTTCTCAGGTATGAAAACGCTCTCCATTATAGCATCCACTATGAAATAACGTTACAGAATTATGTAATGCAAGAATTGCAGCAGCGAAATATCATAACTGACACTCTATGGAAGCAAGATGGTGACACATCGCCTCATTACTTTTACAATTGCTGTAATAGCACTTAAGAGATGTAGTCACCTCAACAATTTCTTGTCACCGCGATTCCCTGATTTCACTTTATTGGATTTCTGATTCTGAGAATATCTGAAATTTGAGGAATATACATCAAATTCACGAGATCTATTAGAACTGAAAGATGCCATGGAAGTTCAACTTATATTAATTTCTCCTGCGATGTTACGTTCTTCGTGATTGTCAACAATCTTCTATAACAATGCATTATCGTCTGTGAAGGTGGGTATACTGTACGTGTATCGTTCCAATCCTTTTTATGGTTTTCTAATATGCTGAACAATTTGCAATTTGCAAAGAAAAAAACGTGGCAATGAACATTAGAAAATTTCGAAAAGCTGCCATTGCAACCATGAGAGCTCAATCTCAAGTGCTTGTCTTAGGATTATAGTATCTTAAATTTCCTTTCGATTGGTTGAATAAATATGCTTCTATTGATCCAAATATCAAGGAAGTTTTTTTATGGTTACTCGATACCTCATTGTATTCTGACAACACGTTTCTAAATAGAAAGTTTTAACAAATATGAACATACATACATTTTCCGATCTTTCTGCTTTTATAAGTATTACAGCAAAAATATGCTCCAGGAAATAAAAATATATCTATATATTTCACAGCAATATTAGGTTGGTGCGAAAACAATTTCGTCTTTAATAACAAAATGAAGTATTGGTCATAAATAACTAATAAGTTTTGGTTAGTTCCATACGATAAATTTTATTGATAATATTTTACCACCATCTTTGATCAAGTCTTTCCAATAAAAAGATAAACCGATTGATATTTAATTGCATCATTATAATTGTGAATTTTATAAATTGATATGATCTTTGTGAAACATAAATGATAATTTGATCTTGTCAAGCTTGTTTTCCCTGATCGGTATAGCATCATTTCTTAAATAAACTTCTTGACAATACTATATTTGTTCATGGTCCTCAGTTGCCAGGAAGATGCTTGATATCAAATTTAAATCCATTTTCTTTGATAATTTTGTCTATTTTCACTATTTTTCACAGCACACAAGAAGTAAATCAAAATACTAATAACTTTGTATTTCCACCAAAAATAATGGCGTAATACTCTTTTAAAAATTTCAGCTTTCGATCAAGTTTTTGCTTATATATCAGGATTCTTCAGGTCTATTTTCCATTTATATTTTTGAAATTGAAATGATTATGCCATTTTTAATGCCTTTTGTTATTATTTTTTAGATGAATAGATTTTAATACTTTGGAAGTGTAAAACTTAAATTGAATACATTATATTTTCATTGATTTTTTTCTTTCATGAGAAACTCAAATATCAAGAGTTACAAAAAAAGCGTGTTTTTACAAGTGCCAGTTAATGATTGAAAAAATGAGATTACGAACTTTTCTAATCAACTTTGTCATGTCATGCATTGAAATAAGAAAATATGAATAGATTATGACAATTATTTGTTCAGCATTAATTTAAGTTCATCGAAATGCTGATATTAAAAAAAGCATCAAAAAGAATAATTCTAAAGCAGTTTTCACAAGTGAATTATAAAATCATCAATATCATAAGCATCACATATCATTTTACGATTGTTAGCAGCTTTCTTCCTTTATTAGAATACAAAAGTAAAATTTGACAACACTCCTCTCTCTTTTTCTCACTTCGTGCCTAAATTCAGCATTGATCAGACAGTTTTAAATAAAATAATACGCAACAAGAGTTAATAAAGAACAACCGTAAAATGAAATCACTCGTATTACTCACAGAAATCAATAATAAGGCTTTCTTAAACAATTTGTTTGGGAGCGTGTTTATTTATAATCCTCGTAAAATATTTAGCGAAAGGCATGAATCAATGTTTTAAAACTGAATAAATATTACCTCTTAAATAAGAATTATCAATGTTTAGCCATAAATTTTATTACGTTTCATTAATTTTGGTATTTTAACAATATTGATGTTTGATGTATGCGTATTTTCGTACAATTGCAGCATCTATTAGGGTAAAAAAAATTCCCCAAAGGCAGCTGCGCACATCTTTATTGTGGCAGAGGCTGGAAAATTTAATAAAACATTTCACCCTTCTTAGGTAAATCTTGAAAGTTCTGATTTAAATAAATATTTATTTCAAATATCTATGAAAAAAGAATATTTCAAAAATAAAAATATTTGTTTTGGAAAAGCAAAGCGCTTTAGTAAATATTTTTCGCTAGCAAACAAGTCTCCAATTTAACGCATATTTATTGGGAATAAAATAATGCGTTGTTCTATCTTCGATAACTGAAAAAATATGTTCTATTTATGAAATAGGAATAAAAAAAATGTGTGTTAATTTTTTTAATGTAAATAAGCAATCAAGCGAAAGCAGAATGCAGAATCAGTTAAATATCTAAATAATTTTTCAAATTTTTATCAAATTATGAATTTTATAATTTCAATTGTGAATTTAACAACTAAGGATTTAAAAAAATTATGATTTTATCAAGATTAATATTGTTACTAATTTTCCTATTCTGCCGTCGGGTTCGTTTTGGTAGTGATAGTGATATGGTGTGAAAGCACACCCAATCAGCATGCTTCAGTAGAAAAAGACGACGTTTATTTACACGAAGACACGAGTACACAAAGACGACGAATACACAGACGACAAATATTTACAGCCTAGACGAACACAGGACAGCACACAGCAGCAAATTACAGACGACAGTAGTCCACAAGTAGTAATTGTCCACAGCATACGAAGCGGCCAGACAGAATCCAGCAGGAGAAGGGATCCTCGGAGCTTCCCTCTACGGTCTCTCCAAACGGCTGAACTTGCTGTCTTCTCTCACTTTAGCTGCCGACTCTCTACTTCTCATAACTGGCTACACACAACATACGACTCTTCCTCCACAGTAGATAACAGGATTCGGTACACAGTAGTTCAGTACTCATTCCACACAGCGCTGGTAATTCGCAGTTGCTTCGCTATTCTCTGGAAGGCTTGTTTCTTGTCGGTGACTCCGACTACTCCATTCGACATATCTTGAGAGTGCCAGGCTTTTATAGGTCTGGGTGGCGGGGCTGGAATCTTCTAAACCAATCAGGCGTGTCTCGGTTCCTAATGGACGGATCCACAAAATTCTCGAAGTTTCGAGTATTATCCATTTTGTTGCCAAAGTTGCCAAATTCGTCGCCAAGTCGCCAGTTGGTCGCCAAGTTCTGGGATCACTGGTTCGCCATCCGACAGCATCCAATACAGATTTCTGTAAAACGGTCTTTCTTATAATGACACTATTCGAGCTGGGAATCAAACTTACAGGTTTGTAATAATATTATTAAAAACAAAGTATTCTCTTTGTCTAATTATTAGAATTGTATTTTTAGAAATAAGTCAGTCTTTGAATAGAATATTGCATTTAAAATTCCTTCATGCATAAACCTGAAAAATAAATGTTTCACTGAGGTAGCATTGAATTTTAATATTTTTAAGTAATCTTAAAAAGGAATTAAAAAAATAATTAAGTACAATAAATAAATAATGTCATTACATCGTTTAATACATACTTGTATGTTCTATTTAATATTAATTAATTAGATTAAAATATTTTTCTTTATTTCTTATTAATATTTTCTTTTGTAATTTATCGTAATTTTCAGAATTTAATAACGAAATTATTAATCTTTACAATCATTCAATAGTTTTATGCTTTCTTACAGAATCAAATTTTTTTTCCTCTTTTTTTGGAAAGATTTAAAAATATTTTTATTAAACTTTAAGAGTATTGCAATGTTTTCTGATAAGTAAATGCTAATTTACTTCAACAAAAATTTAATTTATTTTGATGAGTTAACATTTCATTTATATTATTATACATTGGATACACTGGAATTCGACGGTGCGAGGGTCTGGTGGTGGAGTTTGAAATTCAAGCTGTAAAACTTGGGAGCAGATCCCTTTAATGATCTGAAAGGTAGATCAGATGCACATTAAGTACATCCTTTCAAAGTTGTTTGCTCCTCTGAAGTGGATGTTTGTGAAAAGATAATGATTCCAATTGAATTAATCAGTTGTTGATTTTCTTAGATAAATTTCATTTCGCTGATCACAACTTTATTTTATTCACTCCATCTAAAATTTTCATTGATACACAAATTATGAAAATTCAATCATTACCTAAATGAAGTCCCCATTCGAAGTTTTATTTTCATAAAATGATATGGAATTAATTACCACGTATTTAAATTTTTTACGGAGATTTAACTTAAGTCTACTTCTAAATTAGATTGTGGATTTGAAACAAAAAAATTTATTGCTTAACCCTCCCGAACCTACTTTTGCCTCAATTTATACTTTTAAATATTTATTACTTTTATTTTTATACTTTTAAATACCATGTAAAATTTATCCATTTTACAATGATTCATGTAAAAATAGGATCTATTATTTAATGAAATCTGAACACCAAAACATGTATGCCCATTAGATCCGAAAAAATTAAATTTTCTTCTATCATAGATATTTAGAAGAAGCCTTTTTTTTTCCATAAGGTATATTTTCTAGCACACTAATAAAATCTAATCTGCAAGCAAAATACATTTTAATACATTAGTAAAATTTGATGTTTTCAAACTGATACTAATTTTAATTATTTTAACGTCTTGATCGAATTTTCTTGGTGAGGTTTATGAAAATTCATACCATTTTTTTTATCCTTCATTTACGGTAATGAACATTAAATATAAAATTGTTGTACACCGTTTTTTCATTTGTATATACCTCATCAATTCCTTATTATTTTATTTCCTTTAATCTTTTTGAAAAACTTTTTAAATAAGTCATTTATTTTTCAGACACCAGAAATTAGATAAATTTCCGATTTCATATAATTCTTCCAAACTTATTGCAAACATTTTATTATTAAGATGATTAATATAATCATGTTTTGCATTTTAAATATGTTATTTTATTTAAATTTTTTATGTATCATTTATACATAATTGCTAAAAAACGAATTTTTTCACTAAGATATTTTTTTTATTCAGTAAAATTTTGCGCTATTGAATTGGAAGTAGTTATCGTTTTTCAGCAAGGTAATACGGCAAAATTTATTTACTTTTCATAAAATTTACTATTGTGAATAATTTGCCTATAACATGCAAATGATCACGAATTACCAATTTTCTAAGCTTTTTTTCAAATATGTTTCGAAAAAAATAAAAAATTAATTAATTAATTCAATACTGTAAATCGAGGGCATAATGAAAATTCTGTTATTTCCTTTATTATAGAGAGATCTTAACGTTTATTTTGCGCATTGAGTCATTTGTAGAATCTTTACTAGTAAAAAGTTGTAACAAAACCCTTAACCCTTTGGAGCTTTCAGTTATTTGAAATAAAATCAATTACTTAATTTAAAATTTAAGTCGAAATTAACCTTAATTTTTAGAGTAAAATATATTAAATTAATCATCTAATATATCTTAAACACAGAGATCTGTTGCATATTCGATAATGTCCACGGATTTGAAATCTCTTTGATTTAATTTTCTATATTACACAGCCGAATGAAATTAAACTGTAAAAGAATTAGATAAAAGTAAAGTTCACTTGGTTCAATTTTATTTTCAAGAATATTGAAATAATTATTTCAAATAAAAGCATACTTCAGATTTAAATTATATGAAAACGTACGCATGTTTTTCATTATTATAATTCTGGATAGTTATGGACACACTAACTATAAACTAAAACCAACGAATCTAAACTTAAGTAAACCGCACATTTTGTGGCTTATGGAAGGTTAATCTCCATTTACGCTACCGATTCGCTGCGAGCACTTAGGGGAAGGTAGAAAGCGTAGGCATGGGATCGATACCGAAACTTCCTGTCCATAGCAACCATGGCTGGGAAAGTTCGATTCTTTCAGAGAAGCAGCGGAAGCCTGTATTACAAATGCCGCATCTTTAACAGCTGTTTGAAGGAAATGGTACATTAGTTTCGCAGATTTTAAAATAAAAAAAATGTAGGAACGTTTTAGTAAGAACGTGTACTTTGATGTATCGAAAATTCAGATGGGAGTTTTTAAAAGGTTTTACAAATCTCTTGCTCCTTGGAAATTATTATGTTACATTTTTCAGCTAAATTGTATAAAAAATATATTTATTTATTTTTTATTTTTAGCACTCTGATATAATTAATAAAGAAGAAAACGTTTTATCAAGAAATTAAATGTTAATTAAAAATTACAGCGAATATTGATAACATCAACATATCTCTGATTCGTGAAATTTCCTTTTTCTTACCTTCCGACATCTTAAAGAAAACTGTAATTGCTTCAAAAGTATTTCACTTATTTCAACGTTTCTCTTTTGGAGTCTATTACATTCGACAAGAAACCGAAAGAAATTGTTTTGATTAATAGTATTTCGCATTTGAAATTAAGAAATTTGAAATTTACTCAATGTTCCACTTAATGACTAAAACTTAACTTTGCATTTCGTATTTCACTTTCGAATATTACATACAATACAGTAAATATGCAATAAAAATAATAAAAATATAGTAAAAAACACTTTTTAAAATGCATAAAACTATGTATTTTTATTATTTTAATCTTTTAATGTTTTTAGATTTTTAATTTATGATATTAAATATGTTTCTCTCAAGATTTTGTTCCCTTCAAATTCACTTCAATATGTGTACAATTAATCAATCAATTAACAAATTTATTTAAATCTATCAATTAACTAATAATTAAGATCTAAAAGATTTAAATAATATATTTTACAATGTTAGATCATTTATTTGTTGTTAAAAATGGAAAATTCGGTGGCGTAAATATAAAATGACCTTTAACAGTTTTATTCTGTATAAATTTCTAAGGGTTTCTGATTGTTCGTTATTTTACATTTATATTTTAAATTATTACCTATCTTTAGCTTTTAAAAACCATTTAATTAATTATGTATTAAGCTTAAAAGAAAAAAGCAGTAATTGCCTAAATTTTGTTAGGCTAATTTTGCTATCATAATAATCTATTTTCCTAGGTAGTTATTAAAAAAATAATTTGAACATTAGAAATATCGGAATAATTTTATTACAATAGATAAGGTAAAAAATCTTGTGTTTTATCTTGACATTTATTCCATGAAAAGATGCAGATACATTTTTAAAAGTTATGTAATCTGATATTAAAATGAATAGATACTACTCAATGAGATTCTTCGTAGCAAAACGCGGAACTCAGCAATTTAATTTTGTTAATTAATGTGTAGAAAACATTCTGTTAAAAAAAATTTTAGAAATGAAATGAAATTTTAATTCTTCAACACCTTTAATAGAAAATTAAATATATGAACTTTAATGCGAAGAATTAAATTAGAAATTACATGGTGGCTAATAAATATTGTTCAAATATTATTCATTTTATTTTATAGATATAAGATATTAAATGATGAATATACCTACATGATAAAACTCATTAACAGAAGCTTATCTTGAAATAATTTTACTCAAATAGACCATCATCATTATCGATGATTGAATTAATTCGCTTACGTCATTATCAAAAAGGGGACAAGCATCATTTCAAGAGATAATCTCTTTCATTAATGTACTATGTACAAGTCCAGATGATCCTAACTTCTATGCCATTTAGCATTTATTTTAGCTTCTAAAATCACCCAAAATCAATGTTCTAAAGGACTTTAACACCAAAAAAGAATTTTTTTTTTTGTAAAATTTGAATAATTGGCACTGGTTTGGTGCAATGATGCAGAATCTTGTTTAAATATCGTGTTCCTTTCAAATACAATATATCAAAATTTGCTGATAAATGTGTAACCGATATGTCTTGTCAAATATGTCAATATTCGTATTGGAATTTATCCTTTCATCGGCAATTTTCGATAGCGTGACGATACAACCCAAACCATAATATATTGCTGCTCTGAATGCATTTAATAAATCGAAAGCTTTCAGATACCAGCTTCAAAGTTTTCTGGATAATATATTATATTTGATGATGTTAAAAGATTTTTCATTGGAAATTATTATTCTTTAACAATTTTTCTACTGTGTTTTTTCCACATTATCTTGCGTCTTTGCGATCCTTTTCTATATATGTATGGCAGTCAAATTTTTAACTGTAATTTTGTGATAAGACCTAAATGTTCCCTATATGATAACTTGAACCATTTGTATAAACTGATTTTTCATGACGAGTCCTAAATCTATTCTTACACCATTAGTATTCAATAACAGATTTAAGACTCTAAATAAATATCCTCTCAAAAGCAAAGCGTTTTAATTGATTAAAGATTCCGCGTGAAGAAACTCCATGATCAAAGAACAATTGAGCCATTTTACTTTTGAATTCTATCATTAATTTAATACTAAACTTTTGCTTTACAGAAAAAAATCGCATGCACAGATAGAAAATTGCTGTTTGAAGAAATACAAGGATAAAATTATTTTCAGAAACGGCGAATAAACTCGAAAAAATAAGAATTGTTTTCAAGAGTGCATATCCCTTTAAAAAGTTATCGTGTAGTGTTGATATAATTGCAGACATTTTATTCATGCTACAATCATTCGTTTCTGCCGGAGCATTTACGCAAATTTGTTCCATTTTTGAAGTTTCTTGAAATTCAGAAATTTTACAAAGGAAGAGTTTGAAACTCTTATTTAATATGTCTCTATATTCAATTCATTAATATAATACTCTCCTGATTTGAAGTTTCCCCGGGAAAAATAATTAAAAAAACGAAACATTTTTTTAAACTCAGCCATCAAATGAAGAGGATGCAAAAATTAATTTCACAACTTTAGGAACATCTATTTAGAAACAAAAACGTTGCATAACTTGTTTATTTTGCATTCTTTATAAGTTATTGAATGAACTGAATTTTTCACCATCCATATTTCATGAAGCCACTTGCAACATTTTCTTAGTCTAAATATATTGTCAAAACTAAAACACTACATGTGCTGAATATAATTGCATTACATTGTTTTCCATTTCGTTTTAATTCATTCTTAAAAATGCATTTTTTTAATATTCTTATATTTACTGATTAAAAACGCTAGAAGCTAAAAAAATCAGTATTTTATTCGCTTACTCAAACATTCTAATGGTTCCATAAGAAATACGATAATATTACACACTCAAAGCCTTCTAGAGTACAGTTCAAAATACAATATTTTCTTTGTTTCATTGGATTTTATTTTCATGGAAATTATAAAGATAGAAAAATTAAACTAATTTAAAAAGAGTTTTTTCAAAACATAATGTAGAATTCAAGCATTTTATTCGAGCTGCTTATTAGATGTGAAATAAAGTAATATTGTTATTTGTAACTCAAAATTGTGATTTCAAATATATAAACAAAAATAATGTTGAAAAGGGACTTCAAAAAACAATTTATTTCTAATTAAAGAATATTAAGACGTTTTATTTAAAGGTGCCTGATAATACAATGTTTTCATTCAGAAATTCGTATTCCTTATGATCAAATTTCTAAACTGTTCGATATACATAATTCCTAGTAGACTATTTCAGATTGTTTTTATTACATTTAATTAAACTGATGATTTTTACTTATGAAAATTATTTAAAAATTAAATATTTTTTATAAATATTCTGAAAAGCTTGATTTTTGTCTTTTAATGTTTTTATGGTTAATAACAAAAGTTCAATCTCAAATTATTTGGTACTTATCATTATATGAAGATTTTGTTTAAATTTTGTTTATTTCGTGTATTCTCATTTATTTGTGTCTTTTCTATCACGCAACACTGTACATATTTTTTTTTCTCCAGTGTCTATCTTCAAATAAGTAAGCCGAATTATTTAAATTCTGAATTGCTTCCATTAATTCTAAGGGAAATTACGTCGAAAACTCATTATTCTGTTCTCTGGCGAGCTGCCAAGCCTCTTGTCCCATGGGAAAGCCCTAATCATCGGTCTCCAATCTGCTCCGTTGATCCCAAATGACAGATTCTTTTACCGAGTTCCTTGAATATATAAAATACAATCTTCATATTTCATTAAAAAATTCATTGAAAGAAAACAAATAATGATAACATATTGTCGTTTGTATGAATTTGATTGGTAAATAATCGGAATTTTTTTCATTACAAAATATTAGTTCCAGTAATCACCGATAGTGGAAGCTGAGTCGAAAGCTTCTATTCAAAATTTTATTCAATTATCTGTATCAGGCTTATTTAGTTATCCGACAGGTTTCACTGAAATTCTTCGGTGCTTTATTACTTTTCATTCAAAGGCAAGAAAATGAGACTGTTTCTGTGTAAAATGTTGTTATTAATTTAATTATTTTACATAGACAGTTTATCAGTAATTTTAGCATTCCGAGTATATCACATATCCAAAGAACTCAACTCAAGAATAAAAATCCATTTCATGTCCTTTAATACCCAACCTCATTACAGTCAATGCTTCAAATAACCTTTCGCTTGGAGAAACTCAAATAAAATAGCAATCCATATTCAACAAAGAAGTTCTTCATTGGCTTATAACTCTGGTGGAGTATGCGAATGATGAATCGTCTGCTTAAAATTCTGGTGTACAGGCATTTTAACCCTTATGTTCATTTTGTATAGTATACCATACATACAACTTTTTAAAAATATACTACCACTATAAAATAATTTTTATAAAGTTTTATGTATGGTATACTATACAAAATGAGGTATACTATACAAAATGTATAGCTACCTACATACATTTTTTTTTTTTTTTTGCTTTTCTTCAAAAAAGCAATCTTGCCACGATAAGGGTTAATAAATATTTCAGTTCTTCATAGACTCACAATTCTGAAGGAATATACGAAAGATAAATCGTCTGCAAGAGATGGTATACGAATATTTTAATAAATATTCCAGTTCCTTATAGGCTTATAATTCTGATGTATTATAGAAAAGACGAATTGTGCAAGGGGTTGTATACAGCATTTCAGTGAATTTTAAGCAATTTAAACCACTACCGCACTT
The DNA here is from genome assembly GCA_026543865.1 of Argiope aurantia. NCBI lineage: Eukaryota > Metazoa > Arthropoda > Arachnida > Araneae > Araneidae > Argiope > Argiope aurantia. The sequence continues at coordinate 123,005 of JAPMOR010085035.1, forward strand.
TTATATAATTATTTATATTACGTTGAGAAAAAGTTGAGAAGTTTTTATTTTGGGATTTATCAATGAATTTTCTATTTCTACATTGCATTATAGTTGCATGCTTGAAAACTAGAAGTGCACAAAAATATCTCCATTGATATTCATATGTCTTTTATGAAAAAATATTATTCTACAGTATAAAAACAAATATTAAGTCAAAATACTACTATATCAAAATAATTTCTATTTACTTTTTATATTGTAAATAATTAATTATTTACAACCATGATTTGTACTTACTTTTTATATTGTAAATAATTAATTATTTACAACCATGATTTGAACTCATATTTGTTCGATATTAATTTTTTAGCTGACATAATAATTAATATGATAAATGATGTTTTCGGTGATAAAGTACAATTTCGATGAAATAAACCAGATACCAAAAAAACTGGAATAAACATAATATACGGAAAACAAACTTTAAAAGCGACTGAATGTGATTACAGACGATTACTACATGGTTTTATTGGCGTCCTGGCATAGGGGTAGCGCCTCTTCCCCGTGATGTGTCATGGTTATTCTTCTTATGCGTTCTATCTGTGAGGTGTGTGAATGTGCCCCTCTGTAAAAAGGGGTTGTGCAAGTGAATGTGACGCATGAAGTCGCTTAGCTGACAGATAATTATCAGCTGGCTTATAAAGTGCCATAAGTAGCAACGACAACTAAATGATTATAGACATAAGGAGTGTCTGTAATCATCTAGATATTCAATGTAAGTCTATACTTATAAATAAAGCTCAATGTGTGTGTGTGTGTGCGTGTGTGTGTGCGTGCGTGTGCGTGTGTGTGCGTGTGTGTATGTGTGTGTGTTGGCGCTCTACAGGCCAGGTCATTTGACCTACAGCTACCAAATATGGTACATGTATACCTTAGAGGTCGGAAATGTGCACCTGGGATCCCTTTTTTTCAATTTTTAATTAGAATTTTAATTATTAATTAAAAACTAACTTTCCCGCCAAAAAATCTTCAATTTTTCCCACCGCCAAATGAGTAAGGCTTCAGTTTTTTCCCCAATAGTACTGAGGCTAGGGTTAACATTTTTCGGCCGATTATTTCAAACGATTCTGTTTATTTTCTTAATGTTTTATGCATTTAAAATTAAACATTGTTAATTCATTGATCTTTCAGATTCATTCTGAAGTACTTTTGAATTAAAATAACACAGAATAAAGGAAATTAAAAATGTTTAATCTGCATAGCGTTACCCCAACAGGCGTAGAAAAATTCACGCATTTGCGTTACCGTAACTGGCGTTGAATATTCATGCATGCGCATTATGTTTTGATTGTTGACAATATTTTCAACGGATGATTCTTGATTTAAATTATTTTTAGGTTCGTTGCATGCTTTTGTAATTAAATTAATTTATGTTAGTTATATATATTTTTTGTATATGCTGATAGTTTTAAGTACATCGTTTTTAAGTAGTTTTTTAAACCTGTTTTCGATCGATTATTTTAAACGATTCATTTTGTTTTCTTAGTGTTTGATGCATTTAAAATTAAACATTGTTAATTAATCGATCTGTTCATGTTGGATCTGAGAAAATGTTGTTGAGAAATTCTTGAGATATTACATAAATTAAGAAAGATATTCTTTAGTGCCCATAAAGTTTAAACACTCAGTGACTCTGTTATCTATCAGTAATCATATTATAAAAAATGCTTTGTTTCGGGAAAAAATATTATTATATTAATTGCAGATTAATTCTTTCCACTTTAATTTAAAGCATAAATTCTACGGGAGCTAACAGAAAATTAGTGAGATACATATTACGTTATGAATGAAGGCTTTCATAATATTATGAGTGAATTATATTACTATCAAAATTTGAAGTTTTAAAATATTTTGATGAAGAATCTATTAAAGTAGGAATTGCGTAAAATATTTAATTATTAAAATTTAAACCAACATTAAGATTGGCGAACCATCTGATCGCCAAAGGCGGCTAGTTATAGAATAAACCAGAAAACAACTAAACCTGAGGTTTCTGTTATCAAACAGATATTCATTATTCTGTGGAAAAACAAATGAAAATATTGCCACAAAAGTAAGGTTCTTTTTTTTTTCTTTTTTGAAAATTTTTTTTTAAAGCAATAAAAGATTGTAAGGAAATTCAGTTTTTGCATTCGTTCCATTTTACAAACCACTGATTCAATTTCAATTTACTTTAAAGAAAAATCTGAGTGATATACAGTTTAGTTCCCTAACAGAATTACTTTATATAACTTGTACATTTTTCTTTCTTTGAACATTAATATCATTATAGTTTTAATATTTTTTTTCAAATATATATTTAAGTTATATCAAAGGCATAGACTATCATTTAAAAAAATCTCTTTGATATTAATGCTTCTTACATCCACATCAAAATTTCGTGATAAAGATCATTTCTTTTAATCACACTGTTGATTTCCACTCGCTTTCATATTCATTACACCTTCCTATGCAGATATATATAAGTAACTAAATCTGAAGGCTTATTGAGAAAAGTTTGTAGGTAAAATTTCACTTACAGTTGTGAAACCAATAATGGATGGCAGTGAATATATAGTAAAAAATATTAATGGTAATAATGAATATTTGGCTATAATTAGAGTTTCCAAATAAAGTCGATCTACGTCCATAGTTTATTTTTTTAATTTAAAAATAAAACTAGATATTAGCGAAATATATTATTTGTGTATGCATGCACTTTGTTTTAGGTTTTTCTCAAAATAATTACATTTAAATTTAGCGATTAATCATCAGTAGTTTTGATTAAAATATCCCAGAGAAATTTTCAGATTTGATGCTGAAATTTGAAATATCTACTAATCAGAGTATGGTGAGATCTTTTTTACTCACTAAACGTTTATACGATCGTTGTATAAACATTTAGTTTGTATATTTCTGAAATGCAATTATATGCAATCTTACATAGGTTCTTTAAATTTCTGCGCTTCATTCAGTATTGCTATATTTCAAAATTTCTATTTGTTTTCATTGAAAATTAAAAGTCACCATCACATTAAATGCCTTCTTCACGAATTGGCATTGAAAAATTGAAACTACTACATTTCCAAACGAATGCTTAATATTTTACCTGCCCTAAGGAAACCCTAACCAATCTCTGTTACTGGTATGGTTTTGTGAAATAAAATTCACCCACTTTAAAATCAATTCTTGTCCTCCACTCTGCTTTGGAGAAAGATAAATCTCCTTTACCGAAGAAACGAACGAAGCAAAATAATGTTCTTTTACTGAATTCCTACAACACCCCTATCTTTCCTACTCTATAACAGCGCCGCGGCGCCCCTAAAGCAAGGCACTTCCATGTGAAAATCTCATTCGCTCTCCGCAGCACTCCCCGTGCGGCCGCCCTGTTTTTCCTGGAAATCAGCCCTGCGAGCAATCATTCGAGTTTATTTTCGGAGACTACCGCCAGAGTATGGGAGCACGATTTTGAGCGATCGTCTTTTCTTGAGGTACGTTGCCTCCTTTATTTCTGTCACACATAGGAACACATAAAGAAATTCAATATTTGTAGCAAAAATGGGAAAATTGTTTTGAAAATAATTATGTCCTGATAAAATGTTGAATATTTAGATTAAAACTTGATTTCTGCCATTCGAAATTGTGACAACAATTAGGTGTTTGAAAGAATTTTCTTTTGGGACAAATTGTTAGCGTCTCTTACTAACATAAGTATTTTCATTATATAGAAAATAAGCCTTAAATGGAATTAAAGTTGTTTTGAAAAATATTTATATATTGATGAGAATCTGATTATTCTAAAGCTTTCTTTCATAGGAAATGAATAAAGAGTTTTGTTTCTCACTGTGGTAATTTATAACCTTCTGTTTGTTGAATGAGTATTTTAATGATGATTTCAAAGATAGTTTTTATACATATGACTAAGTTTTATTGCCAGTATCTTTATTCCTAATATTATAATAAAATATCAAATTTTTAAACAACCTACTGCTTACTTCAAAACTTTTATATACATACTGGTGATTATTATGAATAATTTTATAGTCTGTTTATATGTAATAATAATTATAACTATTACGTTGATTATAAGTTTAAAAAAATGTTTATAATGAATACCTGACTATATACCCTATAAAACTTTAACATCTATTTGGAATTAATTTCCATAAACGTAGCTCAAGTACTTTAAAATTTCCCTGTAGTTGCATTATAGGTATTATCCCTATTTAAAAAGCAGAACATCTTAAATCTTCTTCGAAATATTCACATATGACAAATTCGAAAACAAAATTTGTTTAGAATAAAAAAAGCTTAATAATCCAGAAATCTAAAATAAATATCTTATTAATATTTTTGAAGGAAATTTGTCAATTTTTCTTAGAATTTATAAAGGCAGTAATACTACCAATATGTATTAACTGGGATTATTATTAAAATTTATATTCCTAGCTCTTTTAGTAGTAATTATATTAGCTCCTTTTGTATTTAATATCTGTATGAAAAAAGAGATGCAGTAAAATTCATAAAAAATGAAAAGGAAGCAAATAAATAACTGAAAAGATAAAACATTATCACCTTAAAAGAGCAAATTTATTTTATGAAATTTTGAACTTTTTCTTAATAGTTTTTTAATAATAGTTAAAACAAACGTAAAAAACAAAATTTGGTAATGTTATTTAAGAAAAGGTATAACAATAAAATCCATAGAAGTAGACATTTGTGATATCAAAAAAAAATCACTATCATTATTATTTTATTTAAGAGGTATAGGTCATAACTGAAACTGATGGAATACAACTCAATTTGAATTCCATATCAGAGTTTTTTTTTTTGTTTGTTTGTTTTTGAAGAAAACAGTTTCAGCTTTAATATGAATGGATTGATTTGCTACTGATAATGACCACTTTTTAAACAGAATGGAGTTTGAGATTCAAAAATTTAGTTTCGCATCTATTTGTAAAAATGCATTTCTGCGTTTGAAAACGCAGAAATGTTGAATTTTTACAAATAGATTATCTGATCAGAATAAAGAAGGAAAAAAATGAAAATATTTTTTTTATAATTTTAATGTAAAAAGTAAGCATGCTTTATAAATCTTAAATGTATAAATTTAATATGCATATTAATAAAGAACTACCTAGATATTTTATTCTATTTAGATGACTAAAGTTGCAATCTATTGAAAAGTAGGTTGTACGTTGTTGAGCAATATACATACTTTCTAAAAATATATAACATTACAGTTTATTGAAAATAAAATTATGCTTTTTGCCTAAGAAAAGTATATTAAAATTATTATTTAGCGTTTAAAATTTGAAAGATATTTGATAAAAAGTTAAGAGTTATGTTAAATGTTAAGAGTTATGTGTATAAATCCTGCTTGTTTATTTTCTACTTTGTAATATAGAGAAGTTTTCCTCTTGTGTATAGGGTTCTAGCCGTATATTTGAATAAATATATATAAGTTCGTAAATATGAAAGAAGTGCAGGGATAATTTTAGTTCTTGCATTTTTTAAAACATTAAAATGGCATTTCTGTTTTCTGTTTATTTGATTTAGTTTAAATCAAATGACTCTCTAATGGTTAATGTAAACAAGGATTTCTTTAGTTTTGGTAAATTTTTTAATAAACCCAATACATTGTAAAACATTTTCAAAAATCATAAATTAATCGGTATAAGTAAAAAATATTTGTTTGATATTTATTCGTCTATTTATTATATTTTTATAAAAACACACACTGTCGAAAATTCAAAACTTCATTAGGCAGAAAACAACACAAATTCAAAGTTTTTCTTATTTTTTTATATTTATTTATATGACTCTTTAAAGATCTTATTTTAGCATACTTTTAAAAGGAAATTTCCTTAAGAAAAAAACAAAACCTCTTAATTTTACAAAAAAGTATCATAATTTCAAAATATTTTATTAATGATGTAACTGATAAATAGATTTTTAATGCCATTATAACAATTACAATTTATAAAACAAAGTGTTTTCTCATTAGTAAACATTTTTTTCAATGTTTAATGAATTTAATACAGAAGGTTAGTTAATATATTTAATAAAATCCATAAAAACAATATTTAAAGGGAAAATGCTAAAAATAAAATATCAACCTCTCCATGTCATAGGTTAAGTGCCAGTGTCAATGATATAAAGATTACTTTATAACTGATTATACAGTTATTTTAAAAAGAAAGAACTTTAAATATCGGATTTCATTATGATCTATCAAATCTTGCCCTTTATAGTAAAGATTATTGCCTTTCTTGCCCTTTTATAGTAGAGATTAATGATGACTCAACTTTAATTATCCATTGCCAAAGACTTGCAACCCTTTTTTTTTTTGGAATTTTCCAACAGCTGTGGCAGAAAATAACTTCTTTTTTTTTTTCATATACGTGATAAGAAAATTACTTGTAGAAATTGTGAAGAAAAACTACTAACCATTACGCTAACAATTGAGTCTGAAATTGGAAAAGAAAATGTTAGTAACTTTTTTTCAGTTTCCCGAAGACTTATCTAAAGTCCAGTCATTGAATTGATAATGAAACTTGAAGGACGCTTTTGAAGCATATTGGAAATAAAGGTGTCTACACAAAATAAAAGAATATATTTTTGATATCCAGTTATGAAAATAAAAATTTTAAGATAGTAATGCCAAAAAAAATCTCATGAACCGATAAAATAGTTGCTCCGAATTATGTTACAAATTGTTTTGCCTGTGTAATATAGCAGTATTTCGGAAAGAAAAAACAAATTGTTTAAAATTTGGTAGAATTAACAGGTGGTTAAAGAGAATAGTTTACAGAAAAAAATAACAAACTGCTCAATTTATTATTTTATTGGTATACTCTTTTGGATATTTTGAGTTAAGTTAATTACTAATTTTTTTTTATTTGACAATTTTTTAGTATAAATTGGCATACTCTTGATTTTATACTCAACTCTATTTATGGAACCTTGAAAATTACTTTACTCCACCATTTTTGTCTTTTAAAGCTCTTGAAAATTTGACGATGCATTGTCTGTTTTTATTCCTCAGAAACATAATTCTACTAATTTAATTTATTTGGTTTATTTAAAAAATTGCATTTTATGAATGTTTCATCAAGCTAATTTTCTTTATCTTTATGTAGTTTATGTTCACCAATATAACAGGATTTTAAAATATGTCGCAATTGTTATAACTTTTGAAGAAAAAGTGAAAGGAAATTTTTTTAAAGTGTCTTGTAGAGAACAAATTATAAAACGTTTCTAAAACGTTTTAACACTCCTTTTAATGTAATAGACCCAGGCATTCTCTTCACAAAATGTTAAAAAATATTTTCGAGGCTGTGGAAGTTGAACCAAACAATAATGCATCACATAACATATCTCCTTCACCTCCAAAGAAAGCAGCTGAAATTCCTTTAGTTTCAAATGAAATTCCTGCTGTTTTAAGAGCTGTTTATTGCTTTTGAAAGAACCTAAACTGGCGATTCTTTCAGCTTCATCACCTCCATCATTCAGTTAGTCAGAAATTGCACTGAAAATTTGAAAGCAAAAAATTAAAACATGTGCAGGCAATTAAAGGTTTTATTATGATTACTGATAGAATTATAACCCTTCTTCATTAAGAGCGTAAAATGAAGAAAAATACCATTATCCAAATACTATTGTATTAACGAAACTAAACACTGCAACTCAGAAGAAAGCCAAGTTTAGCTTATTTAAACATCCCGTTTTAAAGCAACACTTGGGTTATTTTGGGATGGACCTCGTAATTTTGAGCTACGGTCAGAGGACGAGAACAATGCATGGGTTGGCATCCCCCTCTCCACACCGCACTACACCAGCGGGAGGAGATTTGGCCTCAACGGGCAAAGCGTGCACCACACCCGCTTACATGACGGTTCTTCAGGGGAATCGTGTTTTGAACCTGAAGCCATCTAGTCCCGCAGAGGAGGCCATTTCTTCAGGCCACCTCGGCCCTGAAAAGGAAATTAAGGAAAGAATTTAAAAAATCAAAGTACCATTGCTCCTTCATACAAGATATCTACTGGTTGTTGAGTACATGCCAACGAATACAACAAAATTAGTTAAATGTTTTTTTGTAAGCAGTCAATTGTATTACTTGAAAATAGCCTGTTTATAGTAAAACAACTTCTTAATCCCTCTTGGAAAGTAATATACTATTTCCCCAGGAAACAAAGATATAGTTATAATTAAAAGTGAACAGATCATTCTAATACTACATGGAACAATGTTCAAAACAACTGGATATTATATTTTTAATTTTAGATTTTTAAATACAAATATTGAACTTTCTTCTTGAATATGTTTTATAGCAGTTCTATTTTCAATTTTTCAATTAATTTTAATGATATAATAAGTTTTTATGATAAATTTCATTTTTTTCCATTTCCAATTATAGTAATAAGCTTTAAAAAATAATGATTACTCAGTTTTATGATTTAAAAATGAAACGAATTAAAAATGTTAGCACCTCTGAGATAGTGTAATGTAAAGTATCTTTCAAAAAGTATAAGTATTTAACAGAATTCAAGGTATGTAGCTTACTAAATATGAAAGTAATCATTTCATGGCTATTTTATCCTCTCTTACCCTATATTCAATTATAAAAATAAAGGTTTAAGGTAGCAAAAGTAAAAAAGTATGTTTTTTTCCCTCGAGTCTTTGTTACATATATTGTATTTTAATTCATTGTTAAAAAAAATATATTCATTATCCTTTTACAATAATATAAAAAAGGAAAACTTTTAGATTTATCGCTATTTTTTCTGCAGCTAAAATATATTTCTATGCTATACATTTATAATAATATTTTGAAACTCACTACAAGGATTGATATCTGCTCTACAATTAAAATAAATTTCTATGCAGTGCATTTATCATGAATTTTTGAAATTTTCCAGATATATAGCTATCTGTTCTACTGCTAAAATAAATTTCTATGTCACGCATTTATTACAATTTTTTTTTAAGTTTCTGGATGGCAATTTAGTAAAAAGATAAAATCTTTTATCATTCTGAATCATCTTTGGATTATATTCCATGCTTCTTCTCTCTGGAAAAAAAACTAATTTTGGATGAAACATTATCTGTGCTATAAAGTTAAAATATATATTATTTATGTGATATAGTTATAAACTTTTTTTTAAACTTTCTAAGCGATTGTTTTGTCAGAAATGTACCAAACATTAACATTTTAGTTTTAAAAAATTAGAGAGAAACGATCATTTTTATCTATCAACATCGATATTAACATTTCAGATTTACTTGGTAATGACGAAAGGAAATGAAATCAATACAAAAAGGGCTTACTATTGACACAATTCACTTTTTTTTTTTTTTTTTGCTTCCTCTTTTGTTCGCACGCGTGGTTGTATCTAATTCGTTTTATTTTTTTAGTATAATACGCAGTTGAAGTTAAAAATGAAAGAGAATCGTGTATAAAACATAAAATTTAACGACTCTGTTAACTAATTTATTTCTTCACGAATTCAAATTTTAGATGTTATTTTGTTAGAGATTAAATTTAAACATTCACTTACTCATTTTCCAGTAAAGAAAAATTTCCATAATATGTTATTTTACCATTTTCTCCCATAAAGCATCCTTGAAACTTTAGTCTTCTACATTTTATATAAAATAATATTAAAATTTTTCAATAACGAATAATGTTTTCATTAATACAACATTTATTTTCTTGGTACTTGAATTTCAAAAAACAAATATTATTCTAAACGTTTATTATTATTGCAACAGAGACATTATTAGTGATTAGTCATCAAAATGAGTTAACTATAGTGAGATATAGATTGTTTTCTTTTTAAGCAATTCTTTTTTCCCACCTAAGTGCTATTAGAAATGAAAATTTCATTAAATTGGAATCATTTCATTTACAAATCCCAAGAAAGAAGCAGATTTAATGAAAAGTAAACGATTCTAGCTTGCATTAGATTAAAATATACTTAGTATTTGTGGAATGATAATATTCAATTTAATAATCCTAAGTTGATGAGATCGATGCTTATTTACATGAGCAAATCGTAAGTTTTATGAAACAGAAAAAAGGCAGTTTATTCCCTTTTGATGTGTTTTCATTAAGTTATTAGGATTAAAAGTAATCTGTGGACTCTCTCAGTTTTTAATAATAATTCATAAAAGTTTTCAATTTTCAGTTTTTAATATTACAAACAGGAATTATTAAGTGGAAATTTAATGTTTTCGTCAAAACAGTCAAAATTAATGCTAAACACATTTTTATCAAAAAAAATTTTTTCATTTCATTCTGCCTAAAAATATATAATGTACTTGGAATTTTATATAGCCTTTAGTTGCATGTATAGAAATATATTGCTGATTGTAACGCAATCTAAATGGATTGTATCTTTTATACAAATAAAATATATCAAAGACATAACAGCACTAACAATGGCTATTAAAAATAAGAGATAGTTTATATAGTTAAAATACAGTTATTATAGTTATTATACTGAATGATTTTTGTTGGTTTGGACCTTATACAATTCCATGTCTTTTTATAAGCTCGAACGAAATTTAGCATGTGTGCTCCAAAGCACTTAGAATGATTAACTGAGATTAAAAACTTCTATGCCTATGAAGGATGTAGTAAAATTAAGATAAAAGATTTTGAAGTTTTATCCATTAAAATTTCCAAACAAATCATCGCACTGATTTTACACCATTTTAAAATTTAAAAAATTAGCTTTATAGTGACACTAGTTTCAATAATGTACAATCTTTCTCTGATTTTTAATGAATTTTCCAAGCAATATTTATCATATAACAATGCGCCAATTTTTTGTATGATTATAAATTGTACGACTTAGATAGGTTTTCTTTCTTTTTTTACATAAATTAAGAACAAATAGTAGTAGACAAACTCGCTGATATAGCGACTAGTCCATGCATTAAATTTCTTACTAAATCCAATATCTTTTAATATTTCATAAAAAATCAATCCAATTTAAGTCGATGAAATAAAATATGTACAACATTTGTATACAATATTTGATTCATCATTTTGTAGAAAATTTATTAAAACATTTTTAATTGTAATGCTCTCAAAATAAATGATGCACCAAGTTAAGTACTGAACTGTAGTCGTTCTAAATTTCTTTCTAATTCCAATAAGAAATAAAGGTAAAAACGTTAAACAAACATTTAAAATTTGAACATGCGTTTTGTTAGAGAGCATTTAATTTTTTTAAATCTATAGATCAGTTTTATTTTTCTAAATTTTAGAAAAATTAAACTGGAGCCTTTCAAGCTTGAGCTTCTAATACGATTCATCTACTAAATAATATTTTTCATTGTTAGAACTAAAAACTTCTAAATTTTAAATCTGGGTGTCCTTAATTGTAATCGGGAGTATTTTAAAAAATAAGAAGATATAGTTTTTTTTTATAGTTTTTTATTTTAAAACCAAATGCAGTATAAAAAATTAAAAATGATTGAGAACAAAAGAAGTAATTAGGATATTCATTGTCTTTAAAGGCACGGATGACTTTTTTTTCTAATTCTCTTAAAATAAAAAAAGAACTGTTTATGTTTAAATGACGAAATATAATAGGACTCGTTATCTTTTTTTTTCAATTAACTTAACTAGTACTCATCAAATCTTATTTCAATTAACTTCAAGCTTTTGAAAAGCTTTGATTATTTTAATCATGCTTTCATTAGGGCTTACGATTCTCGTAAATAAACCCTATAATTAGTTTAACTTTATTGAAATGAATGCACGATTCATTTCACTCCATACATTCATTTATAGTAATCTGTTTTTTGAAAAACTTATCCGAAGAATATGTTAATATGTTAAGAATATGTTAAGAAAATGTCTTAATTTCAGAATATCAATATAACATACACTATGTGAAGAATGCATTTTTAACTTTAATTAGTAACAAAACGTCTGAATCAAGCTTTTTAGACATATCCATATAACAATTCTTATTCTATGTTTATAAGAAAGGAATTTTACAAATGATTTTGCAATTCCTTCCTGATCTAGAAATTTGGAATTTTAAAAGATTTTGTACAGTAGATACTGATGAATGCTTTTATTATTTATTTATCTTAATTATTAATTAATTTGTTTAATTAATTAAATATTCAAAATGATGAGCGGGTTTTTCCTTGTAATGAATTTATTAAAAAATTTATGTAAGATTTCATAATATAAATAATGATTAATTATAATATGATACTAAAAATTAAATTATAATTAAAATGAAAAATTCCCTTTTTTGTTAATAATGTATTTTTAAAAAACTATTTCTTATAAATATTTTCATTTAATTCTTTTGTTGTCCATGCATTTGAAAAAAGGGTGAAACAAATTAAATTTTTTGGTGCTTGAATTAGTCTATGGTGGAAAAGACTGGTATTTAGGGCTTAAATATAGTTATTGATATGCACATTGTGATGAAAATTAATCTTGGGATTAGTATTTCAATCTAGATCTATTGAAACTGAATGTCATATACAATCAAAACTCTTTAATTCGATTTTCGTTCGCCTCAATTTAAATGGATTCTTGAGAAATATAAAGAGTGTATATAAAATTTCGCTTATGTCAGTGATAAAATTTATTGTATCGATACTTTATTGGGTGCATTCTCATTCACATTCCAATTTATTATCTTTTTATTTCTCTTTTCATATCCATCGGTCAGTCTTTATAATTTGCAAACAGCAAGCTATTCTTATATTCCTTTGTTATTTTCTGTGCAGAAGAGCTAAAAAAATGGAGAAAAGCAACGTTTTAGTTGGTACTACATTGGAAGTAAATAAATATTTTATTAGAATGATAAGGGAAGTAGATGAGCATTTTATTTGGCAAGATGCTGGGAGTAAACGAGTGGTTTATTTGATTCGGAAGCAAACAAATATCTTATTTGCTAGCTTCCAACAAATCAGATATCTTTCGGAAGTGAAAGAAAATTTTATTTGTCCTGATTGTAAAAGTAAAACTCTACCGCCTCTACAGCTCGAAACGAAATCCATCTTAAAGGATACATCTCCTGAATTTCTTGCATCGTTGAAACTTGAAACATCATTGTGAGTTAGTTTTGAAGATATAACATAACTGAATACTTCGACCTTCCTAAAGGCACAAGGAAATAGATATCTGAATAACTGGACCTCAGCGACAGTATTGGTGTGAAAGTTTTCACCAATGCTGATTGCTAAGGGCCATCATCTTCTCTCCATCGAGAGGGGTAGTCGATCCCACACCATTTCTGTATCCACTAGATGGCAAGAACCAACCACTTTTCCGGAAACTTCTCATACTCATGTATGAAGTGCTGTTGAGGGTGGGGTTATGAAATGATAACTAATATGTGAAGTAATAATGAAAAGATAATTAATGTAATAAATAACCATAAATAACAAAAAACTTATAGTCATTTATAATCGATCCAATTGTTTTGAATAATTTTGTAGTCATAAAATGATAACTACAGAATTATATAAACAGTTGCGTTGATTTAAAATGACTTTTATTTTTATTATTCTAGAGTAGGATAAAAAATTTGAATATAATACTTAAAGAAGAATAAAATATGGTTTTAGTATGTAACTTTATTTGACATCCACACTCACGATCATCATCAGTATTTCATTACTATTTGAAGAATTCTGATGAAGATACAATAGAACCATATGGAATAAATTTGCTATACAAAGAATTTTATTAACTACGAACATACTTCAATGCACCTAGCTCATATGTTGCTTGCATCACCAAGGAAAATTACATAAGGCCTTTCTTAGTTCGTTCCAAACTTAATTCTTCCTATATTCAGTTTAAATTTTTTCTTCCTTCTCTTATTTACAAGAAAGTTATGACCACTAGTTATCGATGAATTACTTTGAACATACTTGACTTACTTACTTGAACATATTTACTTTGAACATACAAGCAAAAGTTTCCAAAAACATTAGCATATCAAGGATGATGGAAGAAGGAATTCAAATGTCTGAAAAAATGGAATAAATAAAACTAATAAGAATTATAGCATTCATTTAATTGGCAATATAAAATAACAATAGTTTTTTTAAGTTATAAATTTATACCTGAAACTTAATCCAACGAAATAAAAAAAGAATAGAATACTGAATGAGCTGATAAAGAGATACTAGACTTGAATGTATATAGATAAGTAATTTCCTTTAGGCAATCTTTCTTGGAGATGATGACATAATTGAATGTGAATTCGGAAAGAGAAAAACCGATTAAGATGAGAGAGTAAATGAAATTGAAGTCAAGTTAATAAAATAGAGTAGGATAAATTGCTGACTTTTATGAAACATGCATAAATGTTGTTGATCTTTGTCAGCACATGAAGACATAAAGTTCAATTGCGTACAAAGTTAAAATTTCTTCAATAGGCAAATTTAATAATCTAAAATTTATTATATGTTTAAATTATCTAAAATTATATGTACGTCCATAATAATTTATACGAATTTCTCATGTGATAATATATATGATCATTTAAATTACTGGCTTAATTTTTCGAAAATATTAAAATATCTTGTATACTAAATTGTGCTTTGATTTTAAATAACCTGAGAGTTTTTCGTTATCGTTTGTTCAACTGGCATTGGAAAATCGAAAAATAAGAAATAGTTTCTGCACGCAATGATTTTCAAAGAGTCACGCATCACGAAACATGAAAAACTAAGAAATATTTATTCGTTTAATTGGAAAAAAATATCTTTTTCATTTCATTGTTGACGGAAAAGATCAATGATGTTCCATAGTTGAGTGAGAATGAAATATGCAAATAGAAAAGCGTCAAGATCTGAAACATAATCTGTTAGTTCAAAATAGCAAGTTCTTGAATAGTAATGGTCAAAAAATAATTTATCTGGGACGAGATTAAAATTAACAATATGGTGAGAAAGTTATGAATTAATGTATCACTTAAATTAGAGAAGAATTGTGATAGAGGAAAATACCATAAAATTAAATTTATTTTATTTCTAATGTATACATTTCCTTTAGCGGACGTTGAAAAATGATGTTAAAAATTAAATTTTGTGCAAACAATTAAAAAATCAATTAAATTTATTGTACAAAAAATTAAATTTTGTGCAATAATTTTAATTGGAAGGTTATAGTTCTCATTACAAGCTCCTATTTTAAAAATGTATTAAAACAGATAAACTCTAATAATTTGTAGAGAAAATCTTTAGTTTTTAATTTTTCAAAACTTCTTTCAAACGACAGAATTTATTATTCTTTTTAGTTTCATTTTTTAGATTAGAGGACTCTTTTTTCGAATTACTTAAAAACTACGAAAGCATTTTACGCACACTATATTTCTCACCTCGTTAAAGAAAACACACCAGCTCGGACCTTAGTCATCGCTAAATAAGAACAGTTTCAAATTGTCTCTAAATTAGAATTTTTTGAAGTCGATTTGAATAAAGAAAAGATGGATAGGTGGATGATAAAATATTTATATGAGCTAAGAATTCTCTTAACTGTATTCCGGTATGGTACGTTTAATTGAAGTGATATTTAGCCCGGCATACTAATTCATAGCTGTGAAATAACCATATATTTACAAGTAGGCTTTGAATATTATATTTTATCGTAAAAGATTAAAGCGTAATGCAACTTTATAGGCACATTAAATCGTTATTTCAACAACTATCGTTGTTGGATACTTGTTTTATTTTAACAAGGTAATAATAGCCGTGTTGCTTTGTAAAACAACCATGGGATTTTAAGTACTCCAATGAAATTCCACCTCAAGATTCACAGTAATTCGATTACTCCTATGACAAATGTCTACATCCAGTAACTTAGTGTATGTGAGCATGGTTTAAGCATGGTTCTTAAGCATGGTTTTCGTTTTATTTAAAATAAAAACTGAACACGATTTTCAATAGATGTATAACGTCATTAAAATTGCTCTTAAATACCGACGTCCAAAAAATATTAAAAGAATTCTACGCTGTAGTAAGCAATAAAATTTGTTAGTCTTTTGTAACATTACTACAATTTACAATTCAATGAATGCGTTTTTCACCCATTCTTCTTACCTCGTCAAAGAAAACAGAACAACTTGGAAAAAACTTGGAAGAAAACGCAACATCACGAAATAATACAGTTTCAAAATTGTTGTCTATTTATTGAATTTTAAATTTAAAGAATATAAAACTTGAACCAGAAGACAAAACAATCTCTTTGTAACAAATGCTTCTATATATCATTTTTCCGTTTAAAAAATAAATGGTTTGTAAATGGAGTTTCCAGGAAATATGAAAAAAATAATAGAATAAAAGATACAAAGAGCGAAACAACATTCTCAGTTACAATTTAAAAGGTATTTTTATCTTTAATTTTGTATTTTACTTTAAACTGCCATTGCAAAATGGATGAATTTTAGTTTCCTTAAAATTCCTTCCTGGTGCATCTATTAACCCTTTCGACGTCTTCTCTTTACAGCGAAAATGTCTGTTTTTCACCACAACAAACAAACACATAGAACAACCAAAAATAAAAATTCAAACAAGTAAAGATTTACAAAGCTTTTAAACACTTAATTGTTTTAAAATGTAGAAGAAGCGCGTTACGGCCGCCCTGCAGAAGATTCACTTGAACGCTCTTACCGACGACGCAGTTAATCTCCTGAAGAAAATGGTACCATTTTAAAAGCTTTTTTCAAAATTTAATTGTGTAATTTATAATTGTAATATTTTTTTAAACTATCTTTTATTTGGCTTGTTTCAATTTTGCATTATAGCTGTCATTTATGATGATAAAATGCTGTTGAAACGAAATTCAGCAAAAAGTTAGAAAACAATAAATAACTTGCTGAGAATTTAAAATGATATAAATTTCAGAACTCATTAACAATTATCTTTAAAATGATCTCATAAATAAATTCAATAAGCCATCTTAAGAGCACACTTATATTAGATTATTAATAAGGGAATCATTTATTTTGTTTTGTTTTTTTATGTTTAGTCTCAAATTTATAATTAAAGTTTAAATATTATGAAAACTTTATATAGTTTTCCTCAAATTCCAAGTGTTTCCAAAATATAATTTTAATCAGAACTGGTTGATTAACAAATAATTAAGATTGAAAATATAAGAGTATAAATTTTTTAAACATTATTTTAAACAATTTAAAAAACTATACTCATCAAGACACGATTAAAATATTCCATCCGCACAAACCGGAAACGAGTAATTAAAAGTGCATAATAAATGTACATTTGCATCCTGATAATTCCACATTGAAAAATCCCGACTTAATTTCAAATTATAGGCATATTTTCATTCATGAGATGATGCAATCCTGTTTATATTAAATGGCGAAAGTTACTTTACACAAAGGAGATTTAATTGCTCAAACCATTAATCTTCAGTTTACACACCCTTGTGAAGATTAATTTATCAATTGTTGAACTGGGCTTTGAATGCTCAGCATTGAGATGATAAATTAGAGTTTCAAAAGATAGAAAATTTAATAAATATATGCCTTGATTCATAATACAGTTGTAATATATGCCTCTACTGTTAAACGAAAATTATATTAGAAACGAACATTCCTTTAAATTAGGTGTAGTTTTCGAATTTGTAGTAAACGTGGAATTGAAGTTTAATATCAAACATTAATAAGAGACGTCAAAAATTAATGTTGACCGATTAATGCTTTAATTTTTGCTTGAAACCAACAATTATTTTATTATCAGTAGATTTTTATGTAGTATAGAGTGATTGATGAATGATTTTTTATAATTAAAGTCTAAATTATTACTTTAAAAAATGTTAAATTAAAATATAACTTTATGAAAATTGAAATATATGTGAATTATAAAATGAAACACTTTTTTTAATTCATTACTTATATAATTATCATAGCACCTTCAAACAGGAGAAAAAGGCATTAAAGAAAAATTTGACGAATTCATAGTGTTTAAACTTTGAAATATATTTAACTATGGATTTATTCATGGAATTTTTTTTAAATAAATTATTGGTTTTGTTTCGAGAGAAAAAAAAAGAAATTCGTTTTTTAACGAATCTCTAGGAAATAACTGATATTAAATAACAGTAAGAACTAAGCCTAAGGGATATTTCAGATTTGTAACCAATAAAATGGTCTTTTAATGATTTTTTTCGTCATTAAAAGCCATTTTTAATCGTCCTTTAATGATTTTTTCGTCATTTCTACAGTAGTGTGTCACCACTACTGAAATTTTCGCACTGCTCCAAATAAAAAGCGACTAATAAATTCAGAAAGTAAAATAAAATTATTTATTATAAATCTTTAAAACTACATAAAAACTAAATTTTAAAAAATTAAAAATGTCAGTTAGAAAAACTTAACTGGAAAATATTCATTTTTTTTAATAATAAAGAACTTTATAATATCTATGAAACATGTTTTTGAGCTTTGATGTTGCTAAATCGTATTAGAAATATCTGACAAAGTATAACTTTTTGCCTTGTGTTTTGTTATGCTAGACTATTAATTTCTGACAAGTATTTTTATGCATAAATTAATTGATACTAGTAGCATTTGGAGACTAGCTAGTTCGCTGGAAATACTGGCATTTTAATTTTCGTTAAATTTCTTATACATAACTGTCATGTTCTCGATTCGAATAAAAAATAATTTTAAGATAAAATTGTGGTACATTTTAGAGCTCTGAGATCCTTACTAATGGAATAAATTCCATGATACCCAATGATATTAAATATATAACTGTACATCAATATTCCAACTTTCTTGGTACTGCAATTTACTTTCTTATTTCTCACGAGTTGCCTTTGGCAGCTATTTGGGTTTATAGTGTTATTGGTTGCATAAAATATCAACAGAATCTTTTGTATGAAGCTTATCATTCGATGCTTTTTTCAGCAAAGTATTCTTCGCATTTTCTAAATCATATCACTCATACCACTTTGGGTACCTTTTATAGTTGTTCTATGTACTTCTCTAATTTTCTGTCATATCAGCTAAAATTTGAATCTTAATTTTAAACAAAATGTGTTTAATTTTTTAGTAATGCAATAACATGTTTCCTGCATCGAAACATATTTATAAAAAATTTAAGGACATAAAGAAAACTGATTCCGTTTTGAAGTTTTGTGTGTATTACAGAGAATTTTTTATGTAATATATCAGAGAAGTATGCAATAAAAATTGCTCTGATTCAACATAAGAAAAAACTAAATATGATCGATTACTTTTTTTTTAAATCATCTTTGCTTACTTCAGGACTTAAAATTTAATTGGAATTACCAAAATTCTCCCTTAATTTTATTAGCATGCTTCAATATGAAACCTATTTTAATCTATTTAATAAGAAAAAAAATCTAAATTTCTTATTTGATCATCAGAATTAATAAAAAAAAACAGATAAAATGCTAATAGCTACAATATAAACGATTTAGGGTTCAATTACAAAAACAAAAGCTTTTATTAAAATATTCTTAAAAATATTTTTAAAATTAAAAATATACAAACTAAAATATGCTAAATATAAGTATTATTGAAATGGTAATTTTTTTTAATTTTTGAATGATGTAAGATTAATTTTCAGATTATAATAATTTCGGAAAGTATGGTAAATAAATGACAAAATATATTCCAATATTTAGTTAATCAAATCATTTTTACAAAATTTGAAACGTATATTATTGTTCTTTAAAGAGCGAGAAATTTAATAAACATATCTAATGGTATGTCTTATTGAAAGCCAACACAAACATTCTCTCTTTTTATTAGTAGAGATAAAGGTTATTTATTTTTAATAAAATAAGTATAAATAAAAAAATTAATAATTTTTTTCTAAAACTACTAATTAATTGAAAATAACAAATAAAATTAATACTATCTTACAAAAGTAATTTGCAAATTTTTTGCCTTATATTAAAGTTTTTACATGTTTTAGTAAAAGTTATTGCAGTTGATCATTGTTTAATATGCCAATGACACATCATTGACCAACTTTTCAACATTCAAAATCATTGACCAACTTTTAAAATTGAAAATAACATTCAAACATCTTTGACATTCAACTTAAAATTTATGTAAAATTAAATATATTCGCAAAATGCATTTTTCAATAGAATTTCACATTTGCAAACAATCTAAGCAAAAAATTATTTGCATAAAAAAATACACATTTTCAAAATCGAGAATAATTTATTTATAAAAAAAATGCAATATTAAGAAAATACCAAAAAAACAAGGAATTAAAAAAAAACATTTTTTTTATTTCTAAAATAATTGGAATCAATCTTTCTTTTCCCCTCTTATTATCAGAAAAAATTATCAGAAAAAAATAAGCATTGGTGTTTTTTTAAATCTATCTTGTTTTTAAATTTTCTTCATAAATTTTTATAAAAGATCTCTAAAGAATGAATAATGATTAGAAATAATTTCCTATTATATGGTTCCAATGTAAAATACCATTAAAATTAATGTTTTAAAAATTTTTAATTAATATTTATTTAATTTTTTATTACAAAATTCCAAAGTGTTTGTCCTAATCTTAAAATTACATCGATATTTCTTACTTTATGTGTTTGAATTTCTAATTAACGTTTATACTATTATGTGATAATTATATTATAAATCATTTCTGTTCTCGCAAAATTAAGTCAATTAAATAAATTCTACAGCGCAGATACACTCCATTCTAAGTAATTTTAGTAAATTTCTTTAAAATAAAATAGCTGGCAGAAGTCCTACAATTGTGAAAGTTGTAAAAAAGACATACTTATAAGCATAAAACGCATGGCAGAAATAAAAAAAATAAAAAAATTAGCATTATTTGTAAAATTCAATGTTTAAACTGTATTTGATAGCTGAACAAATAAGTTCACCGTTTTGATACAATTCTTGTTTTTGTAAAATATTTAATGATTTTAGAACTAAAAAATAATTTATTTTTTTATTTTATTTTTTAATGTCAAAAATAAAAAAATACGCATTTTATTATTAAAATAAACCAGTCAAATTTCCCGGATTTTGGTATCTTGTTATTTTTAATAAATTGATTATATATAATATTCATATTTATACTTTGATAAATTAGTCTTTATAATTATATTATTATATAATTATAAAGAGTTAAATATAATTGTAAATTGATGTCTTCCAAAATTTCAGTTTTCGAACGTAGAAAAAAAATATAAGGTTCTCTGCTTTCTCTTAATGCAATAATAGGGCAATTGTCAAAGGTATTTGGAGTCTAAAGAGCTAAGAATAGTAAACAAGCAAGAGAACTTTTCCCAATTACACGAGAAAGAGAATGGGGGAATAAAATTCCTTTTAGAATTTAAGGATTGAGGATTGTCGTAAGTA
This sequence comes from Argiope aurantia, assembly GCA_026543865.1. Taxonomy (NCBI): domain Eukaryota; kingdom Metazoa; phylum Arthropoda; class Arachnida; order Araneae; family Araneidae; genus Argiope; species Argiope aurantia. The sequence continues at coordinate 144,409 of JAPMOR010085035.1, forward strand.
AAAGCGTTTAAAAAAGGATCTCTAAAAAGGCTATGCAGGAAACACAACACTTTGCTCAAATTTATTGGCAAGCATTGAATTGCTGTTTTATGCCGTATATACATGCAATAAAATCCTTTAAGCTGCTCTTTACTGTCATTTCTTTAGCTCCGCTTGTTTCCAGAATATAGTAAAAATGCAATCAACAATTTTCTTTCATCAATTACTTTTCTAATTTCGGCTTTGGTTTAAAAATTTAAAAAAATAAACTCAGCCGTTAACTTTAAACCCCTTTCTATGATTCTAAATGTCAAGTAAATATACGTGGATTCGCGTATAGCAATACTAAAAAGACCATGGAATGGTACCACCTGAAATGTCCTCTAAAATTCTTAATTTCTCATTTAACTTTCTCTCATCTTTTTAAAAATAAAACCAAAGGACATAAAAAAGTTGTTTGATAAAGAAAAAACTTTTTTATATATTTTTTGAATGACTTTAATTCTATTCAAGACTATCTACATAAATTATGTAATGACCGTTTTCCTTAGTATATGACCAAAATTTAAAATTGCTAAATCTTTGCTTCATAACTTCTAATAAATCACATATTTACTCTGTCTTTGTTTAACATATTCAATTATGAAAAATTTTTATAAAGTTTTTTCTGTCTTCTTTCGTTGTAATTTACTCTAAATTAGTCATTTTATTTTCTTTTCTACTATTCTATTCATCTATTTTTTTTTCATGCCCATACATTCCTATTTAACACAATTAAAGTTGTATTATGTTTGTGAATTTTGAATCTAGGAATCAAATTCATCAATTTTTCTATAATCACTTAAAACCTTTTTGAGTGAAATTTTGGCAGGAACTTCAGAGTCATTAAATTCTTCTCTCTCAGTCATTAAATACTTCTTGTGTAAATCCTAAATGTCTTGTTTCTTCTATTTGATTGCTATCTAATAATTCCCATGTCGAGATCAATTCCACCTGGATATTGCTCACGACAAAAAAAATTCATCAATTTCGTAAGCCATGGATCGGTATTGATTTATGAGAGTTACAAGCATAAAAAAGAAAATGTGTTTCCATTGGCAATTCAGCAACTTGTAAGTGCTTTTCGCTGTTTTTAAGCATTTCAAAAAGCATTAATAGATAAAATAATAATGTGATATAAAAGAAACAATAATCCATTTGCTTTCAACCGCCATGATTATGATACCTCAGTTTTTATGATTTTATATTATGAAAAGAGAAAAAACAGTAATTCCAAATTTGATGACAATTCATTTCTCTTTGAATTTTTTACAGATAAGTTTTAGAAAAACAGTTTTTGTAAACATAAAAAATTAATTGCTGCATAGACAATATAACTTGATAGAAATAGTGCTGGATTCCATCAAAATATTGTAGAATTTCTACTACTCTATGGGCTTTGAATCGAACATCCAAACAACAATTAATTCGAGAAAAGAAAGGCATCATTTAATAAATTGATGAAATAAGTAGAATATATATTTAATTAATTTTTACTTAAGTGCAAATAATGTTCTTTCATTAAATACACGCTTTACGCTACACTAAATGAATTTATATAGCTCGTGAATTTTTTATAATCTTTATTTTACAACCGTAATGTTTGTAAATAATTCACATATACATGCAAAATATTATATCTGAATTTTTATCAAATGAGTATTTGATTTTTGCTATTTTGTTATCTCCTTTAAATGACTTTTAACATCACTACATTCTAGTTGTCATACATGAAATAATTATTACAATTTGTGGTGACGTCCTAAAATTTGCCATACAGGGTGTCTCAAAAAAGTGGAACAAAACTTTATTTCCTTTATTAAGCTTTATTGGAAGTATTATTATTTATACTTCCAACGGGAAAGTTTTATCAAATTAGGTACCCAAATGTGTTAAAACCTTTTGGCTTTTTCCAGAGGATGAAATTAAAAAATTACAAATATAATAATATTAAAGTTTCTTAGTATAAATTCTTACATGGTCCTTAAAGCGAAGAAATGTTTGTATACGCACAGAAAGTTCCATTTCTCTATCCATGAAAAAGATAATAAGGGATCGGAATCATAGGGCATTTGCATAATGATGAATTTATTAACATTCATTAAATATTGTAAAATGATCCGATAAAACATTTACTGAAATACTTAAAAACACCTTGTATAAAATTAACATCTTCAACGTCTATTCAAGCTTCTATTCTTCTAATAAGACTTACGTAAACGTGATTACCATTTGTAACATTCTTGAATTAGCCGATAAAAATATACTTGTTCTAAAGCCAATGTGTTCAATAATGTTGAGCCAATTCACATATCAAGGAAATCCAGCATTAAACCACCTTCTTAAGCTGGTGTATGGTGAGAAATAATCTTCACTTAATTGCGATTACATCTGTCAAAGTACTATCAAAAACCCAAATATTCAGAGGAAATGTCATTCAAACTAACTGAACTGAATGCATCGGTCACCATTCAGCACACTCTTCTGGAAAATAGTACCAATAAAAATATTATACATACCACAAAAAATTATTTACAGTTCAGAATAGCAAAATAATAACGCACTTAATATGTCATTGAGCTCCTCGTTTCTGACTTAAATACCGACTTTTTAAATTCATCGATGGCGATTTAGATAACGTATGCAATAAAAGTCAATCTATCTCTTTGTTCAGAAGTTTGTGGAATCAAAAGTAACTAAATATATCGGTCACCATTTAGCATATTACTGTACAAATAGGAACCAAACGAAGAATTTCTAAAAGTGACACCACACATTCATAAAACACTGTAATTTATGATGAACTAATGAATCAAAAATCCTGATAACTTAAAAATCAGAAAATAATAATACTATTAATGTACTATAGAGCTCCTCATTTGTGACTTAAAGACAGGGCTTTTTTTTAATTCGTCCATAGCCATCTTGAGAGCGTACACTATAAAAGTCAATCCATCTCCTAGTTCAGATATTATGACAATCAAACGTAACTGAATATATTCGTCACCATTCAGCATATTGTTATGCAAAAAGGAAAGAAACAAAGAATTTTTTAAAGTGCTACACCCCACATTTGTATAAAACTGTAGCATATGATGAACTTTTTGCACGACGAATAAATTTTTTATCATTACAAAAGTGATTGTTTTGAAGATTGTTCTCCGATCTGGATTAAAATGGCATTCATCAACTGTCAAAATTACACTTCTCAGGTAAGAAGGTTTTGAATTTATTTGAAAATGGGGCCTAATTTATAAAACTCTAGATTAGATGCTGATCTTGATCTGTTTATCATTGTCCATGGGGACCATGAATACCAGTTATTACATTGAGGTATTCTGTGTACTGTTGATTTTGAAATGATGAGTTCTCAATTGGCTATTAGAATACTAGCATGAAGGTAACTTGAAAAAATAAATAAACCGAAATGCTAATTCTCCATTTGTTCTTATTATGTCTTCCCAATGAAAGTAATAATCTTGTCATTTGAAATCTCTAAACCGTTTTATAAATGCATTTTTAGAAAGATGTCAGAAACTCGGCAAGCAAAACTAGTACTCTTTTGTAATAATTAGGTCACCATTACGATTATATGCAATATAAATCATAAATATTTCAAAATTGGAACATCGTTACTAAATGTATCATTCTTATGGAAAGCTTAATATCATGCACACAATGGTGAGAAAAATTCTTTCTTTTTTTTCTGTATTCAATTATTTGTTTGAGATATCTTAAATATTCCAATTAGGTAAATTTTGAAATAATAAATATTTCTATAGAAATCTGAATGTAATAAATAAATAGAAGAACTTATCACAAATAAGTTCCATTTAAATTTGTGATAAGTTCCTCTAAATTTTAAAATAAGCATATTGCATCAAATTTTGCAGTTATCAAGTTTTGTGTGGGCAAGACGAAGGAGAAATAAAACATTAATATTTTACTAATTGATACATTTGCACTATGACTGCCGTAAAAAAAATTTAACTTGTGCTTAACTTATCAATCTTAAATCATACAACAATCAAAATTTTTTCATAAAATTGCTGAATTTATTTAGTGGAACATTGTAATTGGAATTAAGTTCCTTGGTACAATATTTAAGAAAAGAAAAAAAAATCTCACATTTTTCGAACAACTTATACCTTTTTCATTTTTGTTCGATTCAAAATTTATTCTCATTTAGTGATGGCTAGTCTTTTGACATTGTTACGTGCATTTATATGTTTACCATAAATGAATAAAATGGTCTTTATAAACGTATCGACTCGTCTTTCCGTTAATGTTTGTGTTCTTTAAGATAAACGTTAAAGATTACGGTCTATAAATGCGTTGGAGATCAGAGTGGAAGATGCTGGAGTCAGGCCCCGTTCCACTTTGGAGTCGTTCACCCCATAAATTCTTTCAGTTTTGTGAAGGAAATTCTATGTCATATAGAAATCAGTAATACTATGACAAACTAAAAAAACAATTTCTTAATAAATACTCCCACGTATATCCTTTCAACCGACAGGGAATCCTAAAGATTCCAAATTCGGGGATATTCTGTGGCGAAAGAAAGTTAAAATAAATTTTCTAAATATTATATAATTCTATGATGTATCAAATGATATTACATATCAATTTAAACAATATATCAGAAATTAACAATTTGATGTGCATTGTAATTTCAAATGCTTTACAGAAATGAATAAATGATTCTCAAATCGATTCTATTTTTAATTTCCCCAACGTACTACAGTCAGATTATGCTATTTATGTGATATCATAGCATGATAATATATCATTCATTTCTTCACTGTATTAGAATTGGATATTTTTAATTTATTATTGATTAGATGCCCGACTTCACTCATTTACTATATTTGCTCTGTACGAGTTAATAAAAGCCTCAGCATGATATTTTAAACTGTACACAATCTTAATAATAGATGAATAAAAATTCACTTAAAATATCTATAAGACAGTCCATTGCATCTAAAATCTAAATTTGGCACATAGTTTCAAAAATTTAACCAGATTTTTAGTTAAAAATTAAAATTTCAGTCTTTAATTCGATAATTTTAAGGCATATTATCACAAAAAAATATATATTTTTTAACATTACTAAAAAATTAAAAATCTTAGTTTTTTCTTAATACAGATTTTATTCCAAAGAGATTTTTTTTGTTTGCATTTGATAAATTTTGAAAATATTTCGAATTATTTTGAAATTCTTTTCATTATTTTGTTTACTGTGTTTACGCATATAACCAGAGAAACGATAGTAAATATATTAGAAATTTAAAACTTGCGTTTTCACTGTTATAAAATTTGGAACAATTTTTCAAATATAAAATAAAAATATATTATTTATATCTAAAACAATGTAATGTTTCAATATTTGTATCTTTTTTAAGCTTTCGTATGAAGAAAACGATTCTACTACCAGAACCTTTTATGAACACAGGGAATTTTAGCATCTAATACAATCCATATTCTCAAAGCGTACTTTTATCTTAAGTATTTTCTAATAATAATATCTGAGTAATTTATGTTTAATACAAAGGAGTAATTATATCAACATCGAACATATAATATATTTTGAGGAATAAATATTTACTAACTCAGCAATAAGGCATATCGATAATTTAATCTGCCATAAAGAATTCTCAGATTTAATTAACGTTCAGAGGTATACATTAATATTATACTTACTTTCCTAGGCATATTTATGAAGATAAATGGCGTGTTTCACGCTAGTTGATTCATTCTGAAGATAACAATTAATTTGCATAAAATAACGCTTTTTACTCACAAGTGTCCGTCTATACTTAGAGTAATTAAAAATATTTTTTCATCTCTTCCTATTTTTATATTCTTTCTTCTATGATTTATATCCTTATCAAACCGTAAACAAATGTTACAAGTTTCCTGGAATATAATTTGTTTCGAAATATGAGCATTATTGTAGTAACTATATATTATCAGGGCTGTGTCTTGAATTCTTAGAAGCTATAATTCTCAGGACAGTTCTATGTATTTTAATAAATTTCCCATTTTGTAGCTACATGATGTTCATTTGGCCAGTTGATGAGAATATTATTTAGATTTTTATCAATTCTTTAAACTTAAACATTGCATCAATGTTTGCTTGTTTTGACCTTCGGCGGAAATTTAACACCGCGAAGACTATAGAATCCAGGTTCGAAACTCATTTATCATAGGCCGAATTTACAATTAGACCAATGCTAATATGTTTTAATTTCAAAGGTAACTTGTTTGTCTGGTATTTAATTCCAGTAAACTAAACAGAGAAATTAAAAAAAAAGTTAAAGTAATCATTCAATATAAGTGGATAATAACTTCAGTGCAAATCATAGACATTTAAAAGTAGCTTTGATTCAGGAAGAATCTTTAAAACTATGAAATCTTTGAAACTATAGATATTATTATTTTCCAAAAAAGTAAGAACTTTAATAAAATTAATAGATATTTTAATTTATTTCATTTTAATTTCTCTTCTTCAAATTATTATCTTAGTTATTACTTTTTTTATTACCTCGTCGATATTTCTTTATTCCATTGAAATCTATGCAAAAGTAAATAAACAGAAAAGCACCATCAAGATATGAGCACGGATGTCAATTATTATCTAAGAACTTTCACAAATGAATAAGAAATTTACGCAAATTTCATGATGTATTTCATGATGTAATTTTGTAAACAATATTCTGACACATGGTATGTTTCAGAAGGATTACAAAAATTATATATTGTTACAAAATTATTACAAAGTTATTGAATATTTTACATGCAATAATTGCTCTTGAAATAATAGTTCTATCTAAAAACAATCTTAGAAAGTAATCATTTCTTTAAGTGAACACCACTCGGAAAATTAAATTAACGCTTTCTGCATTCTGTCTTAGGAGCCAGGGGAAGAATTAAGAAAAACAATTTCCAGATTTTATAAAGGTTAATTAGTCCGTGGTAATCCGACAATTCAGAAATTTGCAAGGTTTCAAAAAATATTCTCAAGAAAAAACTATAAGGAAAAGATATTTAAAACAAGATTTTCCTTTAAACAACTCAATTCTTTTTTATCTATGATAATCTGAGTTATCACAATATCGTCGTATCTTTTTTCGATGAGTGATATTAACAAAAGATAAAGATTATGTATTGAATATGTTTGACTTCTTTCGACTATCATTGCCTGTTGTCATGACAACAAGATGTTATTTAACCACATATGTTTCCAACAGCGCGATAAGAACTAAAACCAAAAATTCTCGTATGAGTAAGACAAGAGAAAACAAATTATGGGAGTGAAAACGATCCTCGAAGGGAGGGACACAGGAAAAAAAGGGACATCAAACAGTGATGTAGAGAAAGAAAGTGCTGGATTGAGTAGGACACTATTTTTTTTCTCCTTTTCCTTGTATTTCTTCTTAAGGGATATAAAACGACTAATATTATGTCCCATATTGTTCCGAAGCAAATCTACCACCCCCTCTCTCCTTCGGTTGTCCGGTTATTGGTATCACCTAGAATCTGAGCTTCACACGCTACAAATATAAGTTGCGGAATGAGCGACACATTCACTACAAGTTTCTGACTGAAATATTGCTTCTAGTTTCCCGATGTGTCTTTTAGCTTGAAGGATCTAATATTGGGGCTTTTCGATTCAACAAGCTTTTAAAAGGATTTCAACAGGTGCTATAGTTCTATATAGCTTTGTGGCGAATTGCCTCTATCAATGTAACCATAATTTATGAAGAATTTGCATCAAAGCAGATCCTTTTATTGATGTCCAAATTCAATGAAATTCAATTGGGTCTTTATTAAGAGAAAAGGAAAAGGGGATTATAAAAAGAAAAACTGCAGTCAAAAATGCAAAAATAGGATCAGAAAACAATACGAAATGAATGATCCTATTCCCAAAATGAACAGAGAAGCGAATTTCTATATGTGGTAGATTCATATTTTAATGTAGCAGTCATTACCTAAATTTAATGTCAGAAAATTTTTAACAAGCAAATTTTTCTGCATCGAAATCAGCAAATAAAAGTATTAATCAATCTATCCTTTTTTTATAATACAAGAGTAAAATATACCCAACAAATTGTAGAGGAAAAATAAATTGTTTTATTACCAATTTTTCAGTAACTACCAAATAAAAATTTGCAATCATTATTAAAAAATAACAGTGAAAAAAAATTTTCAAACAAAATTTAACGATCTAAACACAAATTATATCTTTTGTTTCCCCATAAAAATAAATTGTTGTTCAATTAAAATACTTTATTCTTTAAATAAGATTTAAAATTCACTACATTAAAAAAGAATGAATAAGGGATTATTTTAATCTTCTTACAAAAAAAATCTTTCCAAGTTTCTAATTTGCTAAGGAAAGGAAGGTAGTTGCTGTAGAAGGATTTTATTGTGCATAGTTTGCATTTTTCATAAATAATGAGACAATATTTTTAATTTTTAAAAAACCAAGAATTTCAAAATTAGCAAGTTTTTACGATTATATATTAGAACACACCAACAAATTTTGTACATTTGTTTAAATATTTAATAAATTTCGAGATTGTTGTAATGTTTAAGATTGTTATTATTATATAATCAGTGTTAAAAATGAACTTTTTTTTGCCTGAATGGGACAAGAAGCAGTAATGAAACTTCTCAGTGGCGTCCTTCGTGACCTTATATAAAAATTACAATCGGAAAAATCTCAGAAAAAGTGAAAGAATAATTTTGTCTGCATTTGAAAGAAAATACAAAATTAAAAGTCTCGACGATAAAATTAATCAATCAATATTTTTTAATAAATCTTATTTAAACTGTAACGGGGTAGCTATTCAAATCCTTAAAACAATAGATAAAGCCTTTTAAATCAAATCCTTAGAACAATAGATAAAGCCTTTTAAATCAAAAGTAGTAATTAAAAAATCAAATTAATGAAGGAAATTTCATAACTATTTCAAAAATATGTAAGTATTATTTATATTCATATTTAATGGAAAATTGCATAAAAACTAAATAAGTAAGAAATAATTCCTTTTTATTACATGTTATATTTTTATTTCATTGTTATATTTTTTTTATTACATGCTTTACCTCATGTGATCCCATTTCCCCCAACATGACATATCCGTACAAAAATTAATTTTTTATAACCTTTTTATTCAGTGGATAAGTAATTTATAATATCCGTATAGAGAACTCCATATGAATATTTAGCGTATTATTTAAAAAATCTTTATTCACATCATAAATACTACATATATTGGATAATATGAATATTTTTAAAAAGTCGTTGTCGTTGACTTCATTTTCATAATTTAACTGGCATTGTTTTCAGATATCCCTTTAACTAATTTTTTTAATAACCAATGAATTCTAACGTATATTGACATACTATGCCAGAAATAAATAATAAATCCCGTGAATTAATATCCTTTCACACTTTTTCTTATTTAGTAATCAGGATGAGTTATCTTCCCTAAACTCCTGCATATTCTTTAAGGCGACGTGTTATATCTCTCCTCCTATGCATAGTATTATAGACCTTAAATAAAGAAGCAAATGCCTTGTATGGCAATGGTAAAATATAACTACGAAATACTGTTCTTTGTTGAGACTCCAGTATTTTTACAAAATCTACTGTTTGAACTTTGACGATTTCTTGGTGACTGATTCCATACGGCTGAAACATCAGTAGCTGAAAATCGATGCCTTTTTTTTTAACCAAATGAAGCCAAACTTTAATATAGGACTAGAATTGAAGACAAAAGATCATATACCAAATTTCAGATGTTTAAGATATTGTCTTTTGGGGTTATCAAATTCACACATATGCGAAATTATCGATCGATAGACTATCGACTCTTTGACAGATTTGATTCCAAATTCGTCATCCATCAAAATAGACCAAATTTGTTATAGTTCAAAATTTGTTGTTGCTAAACTTGTAGGCTAAATTTCATTTATCTAGATCTTTATGTTTTGCAATTATCGAACTTTCTTGTACTCAGATGCTCGGAGAAGTAGACTTTTTCTGAATAAATTTCGTTTAAAATTTAGAAATTTGGAATAAATGCCGATTAAACAGATAACAATTTGATCTGTCTAGATCAAAGTGGTTAATAATTGATGTTGATAACAGAATTACTATATATGGTCATCTTACAAAATGAGGTAATATTTCATCAACAAATTTCATTTTACTAATATATATTATTTTGAAATATATTTTTTCTGAAAGAATACTATAAAAAATTTTTAATTTTATTTCCTTATTAAAGGATAAGGAAAACGATTTCTTCTATATATCTGCAAGTTATACAAATATAATTGAAGTTCCTTTTCGAACTTCAAGCCATTTTATAAAATAAACTCCAGCATACAGTATCTAGATTAGATGAACAGATCAAACTTTTCTGCGGCTGTGTTTACTCCCCAATTAACTTTATTCATAGTAAAGGGATTTTTTTTCCTTGTTCTAAGGAGGTTTTCCTTCTCGTATGATTCAAGGCTTTATTCTGAGATTACAAAAAGCTTTCCGCCTATGTTAGCTCCTTCTGCTACTACAAAAAGTTCTCTTTTTTTCTGCAGTAACTCAAGGAAGCAAAAAATTTTTCGCTAAAAATGTTAAATAAAAATTTCAGCTATTGATGTATTATATTATATAGTATATGTATATAGTACTCTTGTACTGTAAGTTTTCCAAAGATTTAATAATAAATAATCCTCTGACAGGAGCACCTGATCTACAAATACAGTTCTCGAGTTTTTATTTCGTTGACGTCTTATACTGATCCCGATCGAAGGTCAAACAGTTTTCTTGGGTATAGGATTCTTTTCTGTTCTATTCTTAAACTATTATTTTTTTCGATTACCGATGAAAACCCCTTCTATTCTATTTTTAAAGAGAATTTAGGTTAAAAGTAGAATAATTTTTGTCGCCTAATTAATGATCTCTCTCTCATTCTTTATATATATATATCTATATATAAGGTTCTAAACTTCTCCGGAAGAGAACATTCCATTATTTATTATATATTTCCATTAAGGTCCCACTTCCTGAACTTAATGAAATCGCGGAAAGGCAATTCAAAAGGAATGTCTTGATAGCGAAACTTTATTGCCCAACATATGGTTGGTTAATACTGATTTACACTCAGAATTGTCGATTTGAGCAGCGGAAACTTTCACACTAACCAGGAACCTTTGCATTCTGGAAAAGTTGTAGCATGGTGTGATTTTAGGACAACTTTATCCTTGGAAATTTGATGCGGGATTGATACCGTCAAAAGCCAGCATTTGTGTTAACATTCGATGTCTGTTTTACTGTGATTATATGATTATGTGATTAGAGTACATTGCAGAGTTTTGTATTAATTTTTTGTTGAAAAATGTCATGGGTATTAGGGAGAGGGATATACTAAACTGTTTCCATGCTGCCATTTTTTATTATATTAAATATTTATAAAACATGTCAAACATTTTATGTGCTATACAGCTCTATCTGACGATGGAATATTGTACTAATTTTTTATTGAATAAATTTCAAGGGTATTATTTGAATAATCTGTTGATCAAATTTTATCTCCTTTGGATCAATAGAACTCATTCTGGAGCTCTCCAAAAGATAAAACTTATTTCTTGCTGACCCGGTACAAATAATCAGAAAAATAAACTCTCTTAAAAAGTAATATGAATTTTAGTTAAAAAGAAACTATTAATTTTCCTACATCAAGGATTTCTAAAAAGAAAGAGGAAAGTGTTTGGTCTAGCTAAAGTATATGGTATAACCAAAACCGTAATTTATTTTGACGATAACTCGCCAAATGTGACAGTGTTTGTTACAACACTAAAATCCTTTTTTTGGGAATAAAAATTCACCAATTATTGAATCTAAATAGTTAATTAAGAACCTTTACTGTAGCCTTAAATGGAGCCAGTAGAAAAATTGTGGCATCTTGTGATCTTCCATATCACGGTCATTAGAGAAACTGTTAGATTTTTAATCCATCCAAAATAGCACACATTTGGTATTTTTTCTAATTTTTGTCCTGATTTGGTCAAAATTAACGAGAAATCTGTGCTGTATTCTTTAGTTTTCCTAAGTGATCTCATCTACTTTCAATCTATTGACGGATACGTTACTTCACCTACGGTTAAGAGACTGCAGTTGAAATAACAATTTTTGCTTCCCAGCAGAAGTAATCAATTTCCCATCATACATGAGAACATTATCGTTAAACGATCTTCTAAATGATTAGATCTGGGAAGAGATATCATGTAGATCATAAGTAAACAAAATAAATCTCCCAAATAAGAAACAACTAGAATCCTTTATCTGGATATGGATAGTCAAATTTCGCTCATATCGTTTGTTTAAACTTCAAATTTAAAAAATTTCGCGAGGTTCTTTTCAAATAAAAATGCGAATATCCATTTATTAAAATTATTCCATTAATTTTAAGTACAATATAATCTATTCAAAAAATGTAATATCAGTAAAAATACATTTTCAAACTTTTTTTTTTATCTTTCTCACATCAAGATGTAAAATATTTCTATCTGAATAATAGCCCATCTGTATGATACATCTTTATTTTAACACTGAAGGTTGGGTTTTTGTCACTGTTGTAAACTGATATTTTTCGATCATCAACAAAGTTTCAAATGAAACCTCTGTATCATATTTACACTTTCAGACCAAATTAAACTTCATCATTTGTTTCTCCATGAATCCATTTTAGGAACCAGCTACTTTAAATGTACTTATGTACAAAATGAAAAAAATTGTTAATTTTGACCGATTATTTCCAGCATATTGGACATTTGTAAATAAAATAATCAATTACATACATGAATTTTATCTTTAAACTTTCATCAATTCTCACACTGATCATGTATGACATTTATCAAATCTAGAAATTGTAAAATAGAAGGTTGCAATATTTAAGGAAAATTTGGCTTATCAAAAGTTTAGGATTGTTAAGGTTCTGTTTAGACATATGTATGAAGATCGATTTCATATAGGAAATTAGAAAATTCCTGAATCTCATATCAATTGATTCCACTTCATTAGCTATTTATTTGAGTGAGGTGTCCAACCGGATTCGGAGAAGAATTTTCAAATATATATAATATATTATATATATATAGAGAGAGAGAGAGATAATATATATATGTATATAAGGATAAAATGATGAATAAAAGTAAAATTATTTGAATATACATGTAGCTTTTGAAGAAAAAGCATATTTTATCATGAATTTTAGCATTTATTTAAAAAACTAGGATTGTTCCGGAGAAAAAAGTTTTTACAGTTTTCCATTTTACTTTGAAGCATTACATCTATAACATATTTTAGAGTGTAATTAACTATTATCTAAAAATTATATTTTAAAAAAAATTGTGTAATATATGAAATTATCTATGAAATTTCGGAATTTTATTTAGCAATATTAAGTTAAACAAACATCTATCCTAGATTATTCAACATTAAATCCATAATTCATTACATTCTGCATAATATAAAGAGTAGCGATAATAAATTTCATTAAGATATCTTGATTATTTTTTTAGATGTAACGGTACTCGTACAGTAGAATTATGAAAAAACTCGTTTTTCAGAGAATGCATTTAAAGTTTTTAAATGCTTATAAATAAGAATCATTTACATGTCAATAGTTTGCTATAACTTGGCTTCTAATTAGCATAGAGACAAAATAAAGATATCACTGAAAACAGAAACTTACATATTTCTTAAAACTGCAAAAAAATACGAATTTTTATTTAAATACATGTTTTAAACATAGTCGGATACCTTACGCCGATTATGGACGAGTGTTATTTGATCTTCTAAATTTTTCTAAAGATTTTTCGTTTTAGTGAAGAATTATGTATGATTTTTATATTATTTTATAAATTGTATGAGTCTCAAGTCTTTTTTCATAGACCTTAGAAATTATACCATTCATTAATGATTCTTTAACATTTTATGAGTTTTGATATGTTACGAAATTTTATTCGGTAAACTAAAATTTCTTCAGTGTACGAACGTAATAAATAATTTTGAACTAATTCCTCAGATACCATATAACGAAAAATTCGTGGAAGGCTCAGAAAGAATTTTATTTCAGTTTCATCCTGAAAATATCTGGAAATTTTAAAACTAAAATGTGATGGAAATACTTTTCCCAACGTGATCGCAATTCAAAATTATATTTGATCTCTCAGATGGTTACAAAACTCAGAAGAGTTTACGAAAGGATTTTGAAACATGAAAGAGAGGAAATTTGGCTCTTATAACGTGTGTCATTGTTAGGAAAGTGTTTTTCTACAAAGAGTCTACTTGCTTATATTTCATTCAGAAGACATTTTGAAAAAATAAAGTAAAAAACAACCTATTATTATTTCTTTCTGTGAGATATTGCACCATCAAATACCAATTTTTCGGTATTACGGTTTTAAAGTAATGTTTAAATAATTGGAAATGCATTAGTGTATCTAATATTAATTCACAGTTTATCGTAGCTTAATAAAATTCACATTAAAGAAATGAAATTTAGTTAATGCATGCATTGGTCATTTATCAGTTTGCTTGTAATTAACTTTTATTATTCGTTATTGCTAATAAGCCATCATGATGATTAGTGTGACACCTTACTACATCATCGTGCAATAACCGAATTTTTCAATGCAGTTCCTAAATAGAAAAATTCTGAATTCCCGTGTGAAAAGCGCTTTTCCAAGTTACAGAAAAAACTACGTGTTACATGCCTTTGGGTCAGACATAGATTTGCAAAATTCTTTTTAAAAAAAGTAAAGCGATCAAATACCAGACCCGGATTCAAACAAACTACAATGTCTTATAGAACAAAAGTTGGTTATTTTAACAGAACTATCCAGTTTTCTTCCAATTCATATAGGTAGCACTGTTTAAATAACCACAAACGAGTAATCGCAAGGACATGAGACGATGTTATTTTATGCAATGCTTTAAGATAAAGCAGAGCAGTTTCACTCAACCAACATCAAACTGCATCATAACATCTCACAAACTAAATCTTACTCACCTGATGGTTAAAAAAATATCCAACCGAGTTTTGACATTGGAAACAAACATTCAAAGCATTGTTGCAGTTAAACTTGCAAGTAGATGAAATGAATGAAGTCGAATGTTGTCTGATTTCAGCTAAAATTTTGTGATTCCGCTAAAGTGCGTGCTATACAAGAACAAGTAGTAAATAAAACTTTCAGATCAATATTCACAATTTTATTATTCCATTTTTTTTATTAGAAACAATTTACCTAAAAAATAGCTTTCATATCTGTCAAACCTGATGAAGGGGGGGGGGATTAATGTATGTAATGTTTTATGCTCGTTATTTAAATCGGTAAAACGTGTGTGTTGTTGTTTTTTTGTATTAAAAACTTTAATTAATGTTATATTTCTTCAGAATAAAATATAAAATCAGAAAACAATGCAAGCAGTTGAAAAATAATTTTTAATTTAATTTTCAAAAATAAACTGTTACTCAGCAACAAGAGATATTCGATGTTAGAATATTTTGTCCGCTTGTGTAATGATAAGAAACTTCTGCATTCGAAAAAAAGCTAGAACGCTTCTCATCTTACACTATCAAATTTAATTTTCTTCACTTTTTTTTCAATGATTATATAAAAATAATTTCAAATCATAAAATAGTATTTTTGAATTTCGATTATATTTTGACTCCATAAATTATAGCATAATCGAAAATAGGTAAAACTAATTACAAGGCATTTCTTTTTTGAAATTCGATTCAAGATATCATGAAAATATTTTTGAAGACATTTCTTTAGATTGATAAGAACATTAAAGAAATCAATAGGAAAAAATATTTCGATATTAACTAAATATTTCCTATCAGTATTAAAAATTTATAATTCCTTTTCAAATGAAATAGGTACATTTTTCGAAGGAAATAATTAGAATCAAAACGATGAAGTCTTAGAAAAAAATGCAGCTTCCAAATGTATATTTTTTTCGAAATAATGAAAAAAAATCAAAACATTTTTTATGTTAGATATTGTTAATTAGAAAGAAGAATTTATAACAGAAATTGAAGCTTTAAAATAACAAACAAAAAATATTTTAAAAAGCAGAAAAACTTATTATTGTCAGTAAACTTTAAAATTATGATGAAAAATGTAGATTAATTAGCATTCTTGCTAAAATACTGTTATTTGAATTATTTTGCATATTTATATATTTTTTATATTAATTTCTTTTATTTCATTTAAAGGTTTGTCGTTTGCCCGAGAATATCGTTAATGGAATGTCGTTTTACCCGAGAATGCTTTCGAATTTGAGAAATTCGGAGCTAAATATTTGAAACAGAAGGCATACATTAATGCACCATTGATGCATATTCCGTTAGAAATGTCCCAGTTCACATAATCCTGATGTTAAAGCTAACTTTAAACTTCCTTGTTTAAACATTCTGCGATTCAATGGCAAATTAATTTTAACTATCTATATTTGGTGACAATTCATAACACTCAATTTTAGGAGAAAATTCTGAAATTTCTACATTTCATAGAACTTCAAAGGGACTAACTAACCAGCAGCTATTATCAAGCACATTCTAATATCGATGACTGCATTTCATAAGCTCGGTATAATTACATGAATTGCGATGATAGAAAAAATTCAAATTGTCATTTCATTTGTTAAAAAATTTCTTGAACAACCCATTTTACAAATGATAATTCTATTAACTAAATAAAATTAACCGATGTCTAATAAAGTTGTCTGTGAATTAAATTATCTTAGATAGATCCAGAGATAATTGGCTAATTTCAGTATTCTTGGAAACGGTCGACGTTAAAACTACGAAAAATATCTTTCGGAAATAATTGTGTTTCAAACTGCTTGGAATCTTTAAATGAAACTCTGCTCGGCGCAAACCTTATTTTTTTCTTTTTAAAGGGAAACATCTCACTTTACTGCATGACATTAAAAATATTATCATATCCGATTTCTTACTCTCGGATGAAGAAAAATCCTATATATTTCAATTTTTTTCCACAGGCCGTGCATTTCTTTGCCTCCAACTGTAGTAATTCAAAATTTTACCGATCGAAATCACGATTACGTAATATCCTTAGATAATGGAAGCAACTATTATTGGTGAACGCTTAGCTCGTCGATTAAATATTGAAAGTAGAAAAGTGCTCCCATTCGTGTTAAGGAACTTCGTGAGTCTAAAATAATATATATATACAGAGAGAGAGAGAGAGAGAGATTAGATTAGATTTTAAAAGTATTATAATTAATACCTCTCCCAAAAGTATATTTAAACATGTTTCCAGGTGTTTGGTCATTAGATTGCGTTGTTAAAACCCTTAAAAAAGATAGCTAAGTTATCATTATCACAACAATCTCTTTGAGTCATCATTTCCATGACAAATATATTATTATATCAAGAAATCGATCATTCTTAATGTGTTATTGGGAATATATTGGAATGTGTTTTATATATTACTAGAAATTAAGCTCTTTTATTTTATTTAATGGTTTCCACCTCACATTTTATTTCATCATTAAAATGATGCCAAATTGCTTGTTTATTTTATTTGTTTGTAATACTGCCAATGGCAACAGAGTTCTTCTCAATTTTAAAATTCTCTTTTCCTCAGAAATCAGCAGGCTTATACTTATTGACCAAAGAGTTATCGAATTGCTGAAATAAGGTTATATTTATAACACAACCTCGTTTGCCGAATCGACTGGCAATTGACGATTATTATTACTACCATTAGATAAAACGAAAAACATAAGTCAAGAAATATTCCTGCTGCATGTCACAACAAACTCATCTATCAACTATCACATCGTTCGCAAAAACAATAGCTTCTGAGATGATTGATACAAGTGTCTATAAAAACACATCCATTCCATTTTCTTAATGTACTTTCCAATTACTTAATAATATATTATTGATTCGATTACTTAATGTTCTCTTAAGAGCGAATATTTTAAAAGATTGGATATTCATTCAAATTGTTTCGAATCATTATCAATCGAAATCATTTTTTCATATTAAAATATGTGTAATATGCTAAGTGATCCGCAATCCTAAAGCAAAAGTAAAAAAATTTTACAATGTTATAAATTCGGAAACGAGTTTTAAAAGACAAAGTTAAAAGACAAAGTTTTAAAAGACAAAGAGATTTTCAAATTATACTTAGCACATAAACACACATTCACATGCATACAAATGAATTATAAATCTAAAGAAAAGAATGAAATCAGCTTCTTCCTTCATTTCAGTAGATGCTATACAACAATAATCATGTTACTTTATTTATTACTTAGACCTTCATGGAAAGGCGAGTGAAATTTTTCAAACCTTCAAAATTTATAAGATTATAAATATAATATTCGACTTTAATATTAAATATTTTGTAATTTTTTAGATATAACTTTATTAGCACGCACCGCTTTATAAATATTGATCATTTGAATTTTTACATGGTACAAAAATAACTCGGTAAGTTAACTTTTCAATAATATCATTTATCAAAATTTAAGATCGAATTATTACTTTTATTATTACTTATATTAGGTGCTCGCATGAATTTTAATCAGTGATATCTATTGGTAAACATGTGATATATCTATATAAACGACAGTGGTTTTGGATTTTACCAATTTACTATTACTTTATTGTTATCATATTGAAAGTTTCCTATTCAGTATCGTTGAGTTATTCAGTGTATAAAGCTCCCAATCATGGAGTGCTCCAAATTTCATTTTCGACGTTCATTGTTTTTTTTATTGTTTGATTTGAAGAAATCTGCTACCGAAACCCATCAGACACTTCTAGAAACTTTTTGGTTTCAACGATTTAAGAGTGGTGATTGGGATGTCAAGAACGGCCTGGTGGACCAAAAAAATTCGAAGACAAAGAATCACAAGGCTCATTGGACGGAAATGGGAAAAAAGTGTAGAAAATGATGGGAAATATTTTGATTGATATATATTGTACCAATTTTTCACAATAAATGCCTTTTTTAAAAAAATAATCAAAATACTTGCAAGCTCCTAATATTCATTGCAGGAAAATAAATCAAATGTCATTCATTTACTGACCAAAAACAGATTGCGTATTACGCAGAACTGACAAACCTATGATATATGTGGAAACATATTTTGAACCTTTATCTAAAAGAAATGCTTGCTTGTCATTGAGTCTATTTGTCTCATAACTCAATTTTCCAGCTTATTGACTAGACCCGGAATTTTTAAAATTAAATTGTCTTCGACTGCGTTTTTTCCTTTTTCCAACGATGATTAATTATGTTTTTCAGAATATGTTTTAACACTTCCATTAACTACTGAAATAATTTCGAGCGATAGAAAGTTAAATTATTTATCCTAAGGACTCTTCGAGTAATTAATAAATATAAAAAATTCTATGCATGAAATTGCTTAAAAGTTCTTTTTATTCTGTTTATTGAAAAAAATGATAAATTTATCAAAATAAAAGAGATATGAAATTAAAAAATAAAAATAAAGCGAGTTGCTTGTAATAAAAAAAGACGTCAAATGCTTTTAAGCGCATGGAAAATTAAAATTGCTTTTAGATGTCTTCAAATATCTAATGTTTCGTCGAACCTTTGCAGGTAGTCTTCTATAATTTCCAATTACATTCCTGACTGAAATCATAAGACTGAAAACAAATTTGTATGATTTCAGTGAAATCTAAAATATTGAAATTAATGAAAAATTGGAATTTAGATTTTCTCGGCGATTGCAAGAATTTCTCGATACTTCATATACAGCAAAGTAAAATCATAAAAATAGCAACATGTATATTAAGATTATTATAATCCTCCATTCAAAATTCTTAAAGCTTTAACTAAGAATTGTTAGAATGTGTTAAAATAACCTTCTCACAAAAAAATTTTATTAATTATTATCTTACTATTATGAATAGGACAATAATTGTTTAACAGTTCCTGTAAGTACAATTTGATTATTTTTAAATTATCAGAAGGAATTCAAATACTTTCATTAATTAATCCAATTTCATAATCAATATTCTATAACTTCTTTCATTAGAGTTCTTTCGCTGAATATTCATTTTCTTCTCGTTTAATCGTCACCGCTTTTCAATGTAGCATTCTAATTGACTCAACTAATTTTCTTTAAAAAAATATTAATAATTTTATATTAGTGTTTTTAAATTCATAATGGAATTTTTTTTCTTGTTGTAGTTAGAATGTCAACCCAATTTGATTTTTTTTACAAATTCTTTGTTTTTGTAAGTTACATTATTCAGCATTATTCATTATTATCATAACAATTTCGTCAGAAGAGATTTAAAGAATATAAAGACTGATAAAAGCTTGATAGAAATCGAACATTTAAAAAAACAATTTATTATTTATTTTTTGGTTTACAAATTCGGAATCGATGAAAAAAACATTTAAATGAAACAAGAATATTTTTGTTTTCTAGATTTATCTTTCAAGTAAAAGCCCATCATCTGTAAAATAACATTTAAAATTGAGTTCTCTAAAAGAAATAAAAAATATAATATTTATTGTTGAAACTTTTCCCAAAGCAGATTTTATTATGAGCACATGCAGCGTGATTATTTTTAAATGACTATGTTTTGATAGAATCTTCTAAGAGCTAAAGCTACAGCAAAATCATTAGTCTTAGTAAACATTCCAAGGACATTTTTAATTATTTACATTTGCCTATATTTCTACAAAGAATTTAATAACTTCAAAAAATAGAATTACTCTGTCAAGCAAATTTTCCACTCCAACTAACTCATTTAAATAATATTTTAAGATTCATAATATTTTTTTCTATTCGTCGTGTTAAATTTGATAGATATATAGAAACGAAATGAAATTGTAATGACCAGGAATAATGTCGGATCAAGGGATCAAGTTACAGTAGTAAATTACTTTTAAGCAAATTGTTTTTTTGCATGCCAAAGTAAACACGCACGCACATTCTAATAAATTCAAACTAACTTTAGGATGGGGTAAATTGATTTAAATTTAGTTTGAAAGTCAAATAATTACTTTAAATGAATGTTTGCTCGAATATCCTTTTATCTATCGTAAATGCTACCTTTGTTAATTAAATACGCCATGATTAAAGATTTTGTCATTCTTATTATAAGATCCTTTTATGTTAAGGTGTTAATATAAATCTTATTTCGAGTTTAAATAGATTTCGAAGTAAACAAAATTTTTAACTAAGAAAATATCCGCGTTTTGTCATACTTTAAGAACTCTTTGACATTTGGAAATTTAATTTTAGAATATCAAATCTTATTTTATTTTATTTTTAATTCAGATTTTTCAACAAATTGGATTTTTTTCATGATTGATTTTAAGTCTATAAAAAGACTTTAAATAGAACAGGCATGAAAATTTATTTTCTTATTTAAGAAGTTCTGGAGTTAGAAAAATAGTTCACTGAAAGAAAGAGATTGATAAAAGGAAATTGTGACAAAATGCAGAACATTTTTTGAATATTTCTTTCCTGATTTACATGTATTTTCTCATTAAGTAAAAATGCAAATTTTTTAGAAGAAAATCGCCCCCGGCTGTAATGGAAAAGATTTTATTACTAATAAATTCAAATTTTTTATCATTAATGTTTATACTGATGTGAGTATACCTCACTTCTAAAAAAGATTCATATGCATACTTATTATAATCTAATTATTGAGGAGTTGAGTGAGGAACCATTGTTTAGTCATAGTGAGTTTCTTTTTTA
Source organism: Argiope aurantia (assembly GCA_026543865.1). Taxonomy (NCBI): domain Eukaryota; kingdom Metazoa; phylum Arthropoda; class Arachnida; order Araneae; family Araneidae; genus Argiope; species Argiope aurantia. Next base: position 166,232 of record JAPMOR010085035.1, read on the forward strand.
TATAGTTATGAAAACATGTTTATCAATTTTAAAACAGCTGCATCTAAAGTTTTACCCATTAAAAGCAAGCAGAATTCGATAACTCATTTTATTTAAATGGTAACAAACCAGAAGCAAACTAATAATAGTCGCTACTCTATGTTTCTGTGAATAATAAATTAGTTTTAGATTAAATTTAATAGTATTTGTATTTTATTCTTTGATATCAAAGTAGTTTGAAAAAAGGCGTGTGTATATATAATATCACTATTTTTATTATGCTAAAATATATCGAATTACAAATGTATGTTGCAAGTCAAAAAAAATATATTTTTTTATCTAAGCTTCTTTTTTTCTGCTAAATTTTGACTATGGAAATTTTGTTAAATGTTAAAAATTTCTATTTAAACTGGTAGACAATGATTCTAAAACTTTGTTTTTGCAATAGAATAATTAGGATTAATTAATAAGAATAAGTGGTAAAGCTAATTCGTTTAAATATTTAATGAAATGAAAGAATCCGCCGGAGGAATTATTTTAAATAATCATTAAACTCTTTTATAAAACTATTCGTGGCATTAGAGGATTACCTCACTAAAAAAATTAGTTTTTCCCAATTTTAATAATTGTTCAGATAACCATAATTCAGGAATGAGTTTGAAATAAATGAAAATTATTAAGAAAAATATGCGTATTTTAATTGAAATTTTACAATGTTGAATTTAATTAGTGAGAAACGAAGCGTACAATTCGTGAATGGCAGTAACTTATTCATGCATTAGAAATTATCTGTTTATAAAGACCAAATTAGAAATAAATATTAAGTTTAAACTGCAAAAAAAAGAGAATAAAATGGAATTAAAAAATGAAGCAAATTGGACGAAAGTCAGACCACTCACAAAAAAAAATCCCTATTTTGAATCACTGCCTGAGGGTGACCCTTGATAAAGTCTTCAGGCTAGATTCACCATTTCCTTTAATTTTTTATTTCATTTTATTCTTTTTTTTTACAAATTAAACTTAATATTTATTTCTAACTTGTTTAATTTCATTTGATATTGGTTGTAGCAGCATTGGCAGGCTCTAAATATAATATATTTTCGTTTTAAAAGTTTCTAACTTAGGAAATATTTACTTTATAAGTTAGTTTCAAAAATATTGCTTACTTTTTTGCTTTGAAGCTTCTGTTCATAAAAAGTCTTGCTTATCTATATATATGCTACGGTCAATGTGAGTAATCAGTTATTTTTAATACTAACCGAGCATTATTAATAATAACCAAACCAGTTAGTATTAATAATTATTAATACTAATCGATAATTATTAATAATAAAAGAAACCGTTAGTATTAATAGTAACCGATTGTTCACATTAACCGTAACATAAATACAAAATGCTACCATACGTGACTCAGAAATCACTCTTATTATTTATTGACGAATGGTAACATTATGATGTAAACAAACTATAATAATAAGAATGCATAATGGTGTTGAATAATAATATTACGTAATAATGCACACAATAACGTTGGATAATGGTGCTGATTATGCTCAAAAATGTTGATAATATTGTTGAATAACAATGCTGCATAATAATGCACTGAATTCAACACTTTGCTTATCTAATTAAGGGAGCGACAAAACATTATTAAAAACGTTCTGATGATGGTTTACCTGGTCACCAAAAAAAGTCAGAGGAAAGAAGATATATGAGAAATCAAGAGATGGGTTTCAGAACAGAAAGTTTAATCGAACTTAAAAATAGGCTTAACCAGGTAATTGATACTACTTTCCTTCTGAAACTGAAGTTCATATCTTCCAAAACAATTATCTTACAAAAGTAATCTTTGTATTATTCTAAGACTTAAAAAGAATTACCTTTTTAATGATATCAATTTCATTTCCACATTCATTTCTATCTTTATTTTAATATTATTTTAAATACACATTTTGTAGCAATACTTTTAAATGCTGTGATGGAATACACTTTTAAATTTGTAGTAGACTGATTCAATTCAATTCAAAATTCCAGTTGCATATAACAAGATGAAATATTTTTAAATGCATTCCATATTAATTTAACAGCCTGAAAAGTCACTAATCCGACCGAATTAACTAATCGACAAATGCGCTAGTTATTTATAACTGAGTATTTAAAAATCCAATACTTTAAATGCAATGATAAAGCTTGATACAGGTACCAAACATTAAAATTGTGAGCAATATTTTATTTTACAAATGTAAAGATTATGTAAGAATTTAAGGGGAATTTGCAAAATTAATGAAGGAAAACTACTATTGATATTACTACTGATCTGCTACTGATTTTACTATTGATCTGCTACATTTTTTTTACTACTGATAATTCTGAAATAGTCTTAGCGCCCGGTATTTCACTGATTTTGAGTTACAAGTGCACGAAGAAAACCTTATTTATCCGTTTTATGTGTTTTCAAAATGGATTTTTACATATTTCAATTCTCGTTCTCCCAAATTCTGAGAATTTTCTGTGCTCCATGTTGCGAAAAAAAAGAGGATGATTGAACGATGTTAATTATAATTGCAGATCATAATTTTTTACATAGTTTCGAATTAATTCAAACTATTTTTAAAAGGAATTTTGTCGAATGTGATTACTAAAATGTCACAGCATTTGGAAGAGCAGAGAAATAAAAAAAAATTTATTATATGAAATGAATTGTTGAATTTAATTTGAGAAGGAATTTCTTCGATAGTAAAATGAATACAATTGACAGTTTTAGTATCTATAGAGATGGAGTTAGTTTTCACAGCCATTAAGATATTACTCTTTAATTATTTCGAAAAAGAAAAATTACTTTAACAAAAGATAAAGTATTGCCAAAGAAAAAAATACAATAAAAAATAATGTCAGATTTTTAAAAATATTTTGAAAATTCTAATGAATGCTATAAAATGAAAATTTAAAACTATTCGTGAATGTCTTAGCTATTCTTGCTGCCTTTTACTTTCGTTTATAGATTAAAAATGAGTACTTTGAATAATTTTTATTAAAAAAATTATAAAACAATGTTTAATATAAATTATTGTAATTAATTATAAAAATTTACAGTGCAGTATTTTTTTCAATTGATTTTTATTTATCATTAGTCAATGTTCCGTTTCTTACATATTTTCAAATTCGGTGTAAGAGAAAAATTTTAAACAATGAAAAAATGTTTCAAACATCTTTACAAAAATGTCACAATAATAGGCAAACAAGGCTAGTAGACCATTTTTTAGCAATATTTTTCACAAAATGTCTTTAATTTATCTTTCTAAATTCCTAATCAATCATAGCTGCAATTATTGAACCGCAATATTCGCAAATGATCGTGCTTCCAATCGTATTACAACTACGATCAACATTCGTACTTAGGGTTTCACGATTTATCTTCCACGATCGATAAAACAAAACCTTTTTTCGATACAAATTAGCAACAGCAAAAGATAAATGAAATCGTTAAAAAGATGTGTCTTAGAGTTAAGGCATTCATATGTAAATAATTCTTGAGGAAAGCAGTTGAAAAATTATTTTTCCCCATAAAAGTGCATGAAAAATATTATGAAATACGTAAAAGAATTTGAAGCCTTAGAATTGAATCTTAAATAAGATTTGAATATTTTAAATCCTTGAAAAGGAAAATTTCCTTTATTTTTTCCGATTGTCTCCAAACATAGAGAATCGGGATTTAAACAAATAAAGGTATTTGAGATCCAATGCTGTTCTGATTTGAAATATAAGCTTAGAAAAAAGTGCTTACATGAATTTTTCAAATATTTGTCAGCCCGGTTTGAAACTGCTGAAAAATATGAAATTATCAGCTTCTTTGCTTGCCAGCATGAGAAATGATTTTTATTTTTGAATAGAAACAAGTTTCCTATCGAATCCAGAGGTAATGACTGTCTCTTTTGATCTCTTTAAAAATTATCACAGAGGAAAAAATGTTCGTCGAGTATGAATGATGGGAGATACTAAAGATACCTAACTTCTGGAAAAAATTATTAATTTTACTGATGTTCATTTTTTTTTGTACTCTGTTTTCAAATTAAATTTTCATTTCTAAAATAGGTAGAGATCTTTAACGGCACACGTAAATTTCAACCTGTGTTGTTTGACCCTTGAACTCCACATCCTTACATTTACTAATTCTTCACATCATTTGATAATTTACAAATTTAATAAATGTATGTAATTTTTTAAAATAATTTTAAAAGATTAACTGATTTATTTTCGATAACAATTATAACGTAATATAATAAAATCCTTTTGAAAGAAAAGCAGTAATTCAAAGCCACAAATTATGTAGTACTTTTATTTTTAAAGATTGAACTCTAAAATAAACAATATTACGCAAGTCTGATAAAAACATCTATAGCATTCTCTTCTCTTTAAACCAGTGTTTCTTATGTCTCTATAGTTATCCTTTTCAATAATCCTATTTCCCTTCTTGTATGAAAATACTAACCATGCACAGGAGAAAAAAAACTTGAATTGGGTAAAAATTTAATTCTTTTAAGTTTTCTTTTTTTTTTTTTTTTTTTTTTTTTTTTTTTTTTTTTTTACTTAAGTCGAAGAAAGCATACAGATTCCATCTACGTTCCTTTTAAGACAAAAACCTTAAAAGGGAAATTATCTTAAATTTTTGATGGATTTAAACAATATGTGCAAAATTAAATTATATAGTATATCGCAATTTATAGTGCATAGGCAAGAATCGTCTTTAGTAAAGATAATAATTTAAATTCGAACTAGTAGCTTCTGCTTCGGGCAGTAAGAACTGTATTTGCTATATTTTCTTTCAGGAATCATTTTTCATTGCAGTAAAAAAAATGAATAACGTTTATTTAAAAAAAATTTAAAACAATTAAGGAAATTATTCATTTTTATTTGAATCAAAACGAAGGCTGAAGCGATGATTATATTCTTTGTAAAGGAATTTTGAAATGCATTAAGAAAAATTTGTGCCCTTAAAATCCAAGATTCTTTTCAAACAAGAAACTCTTTAATAACCATTTTTAAACAGAAAATAAAGAATAAATTAATAATCCAATAATTTAAATAACTCAATATTTATCAAAATTTTAATCATTTACTTCGGAGAAGGTTTGAATACGTCGTGCATAATGTTTATCTTTTACATATTTCTGCTTCAGTATTATTTTATTTTATGGAAAAATTTTGGAATTTTTAAGAAAAGTAAAATTTTATCTTATTTAGTGTTCCCTGGCTAAACCTCATCCCTATGCATTTTAAGTATCTTTAAGTTGGACTCTTAAAATCCATTTTGCTTGTAAAAGTGTTTTAAATATTCATATATTTATGGTCTGAAAATTTTGTTTCTCGTGCATTTTTGAAAATTTTGCATACATATGGGGATTTCTGAACGAATAGAGGAACACATTTTATGAATAATGGAATAAGAACTTATTTATTTTTTATAAAACGAATTCTTCTCTTTCCAAGAAATTAAATTTATGTGGAAGAGGATTTTGTTTGGAGCTAAATCTGTAATGGAACATGCGCATAAATTAAATCTGTAATGAAACTTCAGACATTATTCTAATTAAACAACTGCAATTTTGGTTTTCTTTTATTAAATCGCAGTTTTATGTTTTCTGGCAATCAAACTGTTTTCTTAATTTATTGGTATCTGAGGGTTTAGCTGAATAAATGACATGGAGCTTCAGTTATTAGGCACATTTTAAATAATTTTGTTTTGACTATATTTGATTAAATATTTAGAATACGTTACCCTTCGATTTATTTTGATAAACGAAGCGGTAATTTTCCCTTTCATATTCACACCATTCAAGGTAAAACTTTTATTGAATACTTGAGGATCATAGGCTTAAAAAGATTTAAAATCTTTTCATAACAAGTTTGGTATTTAAATTAAATTTAAAATCTTTATGATAACGATATTTTTAAAATCACATTTTTTTTTGTGTGTGTTTATTTAATATCTAAACCCATTTGTTTAATTTATCAGTTTGTTGCGACATAAATTATAAATATTGCATTTAAAAGTATCTCACGAGTAGTTTAATAATTATAAATATTATTTTGTAAATAGTTATTAATTCAGATTGGCAGCAGTGATATATCATTGAATTTTTGAGTTTGTTGTTTCAAAAGATATTAGAGTTTGAATAAAAATAAGTTGATAATAATTTGGTAATATTATTTATAATGTAGTAAGATTTCGTTTAATAGCCAGTTTGCTTGCATGCCATTTTTGTTCACTCACGAACGCAACAAGTTATTAAATTATTGAATTATTTATAGAAAAAGATTATCCATTCTGAGATTTAGAAATTTTGAAAAACAAAAACAACTTCTTTAGCAAACTCTGTTTCAGTTGGATAAATATTATTCTACAAGGAATTTAAAGCACTATACTTAAATATAGCTTATTTAAATTATTTAATATAGACCTATGAACATCAAAGGTATATAAATGTAAATGTGTGTGCAACCATAATTTTTGAAGTTAAGTAGTGGTCGAAGACAGAAATGACACTTTGAATTTTTAACTTCGTTTTGTTTCATCCAGGGAGGCATGATTTATGAAGCAGCGCGTACAAGGCACGTCTGCTAACAGCATGCCACAAAAGCAAAACACAGCGAAAAAAGAGCAAGAAAGAAAGAGAGAATACTTTTTTTGTGTGTTTAAATACTATGAGATTCTGATAGGGATTTAAATACTATGAGATTCTCATAGAGATTTTTCTACACGCGACGACCCAGGTAAGGGAATTATAGGGATCTTTTAAAAGACTGTGCTAGGCTTGCTATTTTTTATCTCTTGACTCGTAGAGTATGAAAGTGCAACTTTAAGCATTTTCACAGCACTTCTGTTGAATTAAATAAATGGAAAAAGTAGAATGGTATCAGGAAATAAGAGAATATTTTAGAATGAAATTAATATGTGCTGAATTGAGAGAAAAATTAGGAAATTAATTAAGTTTAAATTAGATTTTAAAATATC
>JAPMOR010085035.1:173322-185375 GCA_026543865.1 Argiope aurantia
ATATATATATATATATATATATATATATATATATATATATATATATATGATCAGTAATTTCTAAACATTTAAATAAAATAATTTCATTTAATTATAAAGAATGCTTACAAACTTCCTAATGTAAATATACTTCTGGTTTTTTCGTGTGATAAGTAATCAACAAAATGAGCGTTTTTGGGATGCTCTTATATTGCAATAGCATATAAGGTATGGTATCGTACAAAATTGCTTGATATTATACAATATTTTAGACCTTTTTTAATATTAAACGATATTGCAGAGTATCATAATTACATTAGACTATTTGTTCGCTAGTGTGGTACAAAAATGAAATGCTATTATCTGCCAATTTCCTATATAATGCCAGTAAATATTAACCATGCCGTGATAGGCTTAAGATCATTATTTATTCTTATTAAATATTTGTTAAAAATTTTCCAATTAAGATAATCCAATAAAAATTTATTTCATTGCGTTACTTTAAACTGAAACTGTTGAATAATTGTAAATATATCAAATGAATCGGTAAATTTTAAAAACCCTTAACTTTTGGTTAATAGAGTTATATGGCATCATATAAATATTTTTTTAAAAAAATAATAAGTAGTTTTAAAAAGAAATTTATTTGCAAATCATAAAAAAATATATTTAAATTTTATCGTTTATTAAATTTTATCGTTTATTCGGAAAATTTTACATTAGCAATCATCAATTTAAAACACAAAACTTCTGTTACAACTATTGAATTGGTATTATTAAATATGCATAACTTATTTAAATATTTTCTTAATGCTTGATTCATTCGAGTACAGTTAAGTATGATAATTAACCAAACATGCCTTCTCTGTTAGCAATTACTTTCGCAATTGTCCATAGTGAATCAAATGAGAAACCTTCAATAATACCACTACTGAAGCTCTTGCAGTTACTTTCTTTTTGACGCCAAACACATTTATTTTTTATAACAATTGAAGCAATTGTGAAAAAGCGATATCGTAAATCCCGTAAGTGAATTTGTATGAAAATATTTGTTTAGGAAACACTTCCTGAAAATTTCCTTTTGTTAGTTTTAAAATAAGAATTCTCGGAACCTTTTAGTATTGTTTGGCTATGCTTTTACTTTTAACTTTATTATATTCTAGGAACACAAAAAATAACAAATGGGAATGAATTCCCCGAAACCCCCTCATCCTTTCCAATAAAAATTTTGCATCTTTACCCTCGCATAAAATTGTAGATCTCCGTAAAGCCACGAATGCCTCGCTTGTCTTGGGGGAACAAAAATAACGAAATATTTGATATTTGTAGTGAATGTGCATTTTGAGCTCCTTTTTGCTGATCAAATAAAACCAAAATTTGACAGAGAACTACTGTTATAGTAACAAGAAACAAGTAATATAAAAAAAACTTAATCAATTCCTACTTAGGACAACAATGAAAAATTTTATTTCAGTTACTTTTTATTAAATAATTACAATTAATGTAAATATGTATATACATATGATTGAATTATAATATTAAGTAGCAAAAGAGAAAGCGAATTTATTTGCAATTGTCCATTTTCCTTTCTATATATGGTGTTGGACTATTAATTTTGTTTGTTACTATTTATTCGCTTTCTATTTGTTTTCGTTTCTAATTTATAAAGCTGAGGGTGGTCTATAATTTCTCATTCTATCCATCTCTTGTAATGCTTCATTATTGCAAGGAACCTTTCCAGTGAGTTTCGAGAAGTCCAGTTCTTTAATTAATAGTTCATCTAATTATTTCACACGACTCAAGACGACATATGCTTGACCTGCTGCTAAGAGTTTTCGTCCTATATATATATCCCATATAAAACTAAAATTAATTGATTAAACTTAATTAATAGTTGAAAACACTATATTAACATGAAGTGTCATCCACTACAAGTTTAAAAAAATGTATTTGAACTTGAGTAGATGAATAAAAAGTATTTTATTAACCATTAAAAATTTCAACAAGATATATAAATATATATAGGAAGAGTGCGAACTAATAGTAGGAATTGAAAAAATAACGAATTTCATTTATTAAGTCATGCCACTTATGAATTATTGCATTCACATGAATGCGAAATTACAGACCAACAAATGGGGAATCTTTTGACAAATGTGGTCAATTCGTTCGCAAAGTTTTATTTATTTAGCTCTTTGTATCTTGAAGCTATCTTGCTCATATGTAATTCAACAGCCATAAAGCCTCTAGTTGAATGGATTTCGTTGAAAATTTGATTAAAATAAACTACAAATTTAATTTTAAATCCATATACGAAATTTCATCTATATGGCTCTTAGCGTTTTTGAGTTAGCATGTCCGCCGTTAGGCAGGCAGATACAATATCAAAAATGTGTTTTTCGAACTTAGGGAGTTTTGAAATGTGATGAGTCGTAAAAATCTCAAATTCTAATTTTTTAGCAATCGTATTGGCTCTTCTATTCAAAGAAAGTGATAAAAAATAAAAAAATACTACATTAGAACATTTAGTGAAGAACATCATTTTTATTGTTTACAGTAAATACTTTGATTGCTATCATTTAACGAACTCATACATTTTTTATCTAACTTAGAATGAATCACGGGGGAAAAAAACTAAAGAAGATATGAAATACTATATCCGTAAACATGAGCTACAAAAGACTATATGGTATATTGGAGAGCTACAATTGATCAAACTCAATTTTTGCTTAATTAGGATAGATCAATGCTCTGTTACAGAAATTATATATATTTTTAAAATAAAGGTGAATTAAAAGTGTCTCAACTACTCTATGCTAGATAGCAGCATTTATCACATGATTCATAATCAATTCCCACATTACATGATGTCGAGTTATTCGTAGCAAAATCCAAGGATTGGTCCATTCTTTTTCTCAAGACTACAAATGTATTTTATTCGTTTTGTAGCATTTGATATTTTAAATTAAAGCAAAAATTGCATTTTCTTCCAAGTACCACCATCTAAATCATGAAACAAAATCCTAGTTTCTAATTTTATAGATCAGTATGCTGTTGCTCATCGTCCGGCCACTGATATAAAAAATGACGTTATTTTTTATGGTTGGAACAATACTGATAAATTATGCATGTAAAATTTAAGATGCGATGTTTTTAAGACATATTTTAGATTATATGGGAAAGGTCGATAGATTTTATTATTTATTTTTTTTATTGCCAGAACTTGGCCGTCTGTGTAAAATAATAAAGGCTCACCACTGGATTCACCATGTGATTCTCTTTTTCTTCCGTTCAGTTTTGTGCCCTCAATGATTAGGACATGTATAACTGAAAAACATTTACCAAAAATTAAGAATTTCTTCCTTTAAGAATGTGCGCTCTTAATAAGCATTATTTAAAAACTGGGAAATTTATGTCATTTCAAGAATGGACGATCATAATCATTGGAATCAGCAACATACGTCCATATTTGTGTCTGTCTGACGAATCTGGATTTTTCACAAAGAATGATTTTGAATACTAAAGAATATAGTCAGAGAAGAGAATTAGACTAGCCAATATATAGAATGAATCATGTCATGGATAAACATAATGTGTCATGGCATTACACTATTTAACAACTCTGAAAAAGATATAATAGCATCACGATATTGCACCATGATTGGTTTAGGTTAGGTTATTTCGACTCCTCATTAAGTGAAACCAGCTGTTTTCCAGGGAAAAAAAATGACTCGACATATAAAGACAGCCTATTCAACGAAAACTATGGCATACATACTCTAACTACAAATATCATAAATTAGTTCTCAGATAACATCACTAGGCATTGCTACAAAGGCTGCTTCTTGTTGAATTTCAAAACACTTTTGAGATGAAAACAAATTTTCTGAATGCCTCTCAAGTTTTAGATCAAAAGTGGATGTAACCGAATCTAAATGTGTATTACAAGGACGCAAAAAGACATATTTCTCATTTAGATACTCTTGTATGTCTTTATTTCGAAAAGAACGCGATTTTTTTTAAATCTTTCAAAATAGTTTCAATGAATATCTCCTCCTGTTTTTCCGTCTGTAGCATTATTCACAATAAATTATGCAAGATAAATCATCTAAATATATACATATATATCAAACTTCATTTTCTTTATTGATATCTATTTGTTATCGTTCTGAAAAATGTTTCTTCTTCTTGACACTTTTATGTAGCATGTTTGCTTACTAGGAATGAAATGGATTCCGAACTGTCAGAATCAAACGTCTTTGTGCACGCATTATTCTGCTTATTTTCGTTGCTTTCCTTTCGTTTCTGATGTTTGAATGGTCCCTTTTCTTTTCAACGAGCCTTCACGCTCTGGTGTTATATGAGAGATGAGTTTTATTTTAAATCAGAAAAATGTTTTAAAAGATGATCAAGATAGAATAAGTTCCTTTTTAAACAAACATATAATTTAACGCATCATCTTTTTATATAATTTGAACAGTTTAATATACCTTATTGAAAATTTATGTGTTGAAAGTAAGGCTCATTAACATTTATTGCAGAATCCTCTGTTCCATTAATAACAGACTAATACATTAACGTTCTTTTATTAAATCTAAAATGAGGTTAGCTTACCATCTCTGAGCTAAATAAATGAGCAGTTCGATTCGGAAATGTTTCACTGCATATTTGCGACCAATAAATTAATTCAAGCAAAAAAAAATCAATAACAATCAACCAAGAAATAAATACAATAACATTCAAGCATCAAAATGCAATAAACATAAAATCGAAAATGGGCTTTTTGAGCTTTTCTTATCTTTTAACTTTGTGTTCCATGATTTGTTTTCGAAGTAATCATTTAATGGAACGGCCATTTTTTTCATAAAAATGATTTACCGTGCTTTATTTGTAATTACGCCACTTCATGTGTATAGATAGTTTTGTCATTTTCATTGAAAAGGTTTATAATATTTATACTTTTTTTTATATTGTAATGTCGCATAAGAAACATTTCTTGGAGAAAATAGTATTTATTCACATCAGAAAAAAATATATGATTGACAAAATAATATCTTTATATTACATTAAATATACAAAAATATACATTATTTAACCTGTATAAAATTGCTTTCATGTTAGTAAACTAAGTACTCTTCATATGAATCAAATAATTTTACACTAAATAGCAAATAAAATTTCTTTAGTGTAATGTACAAATATTTCACATTGATTGAACTCACTCATTCTCTATCATACTGATTGACAATTTTTGTGTATATTGTTGCTAAAATGTCTCATGTTTTTTTTTGAATATGTATCATAGTCAGTGTAACAGATAGTTCAAGTTTAAAGTTCATATAAGATGTAGAAAGATAGACAGCTTCGACAAATTTAGCTAATGAGTCACAAGTGAAATTTTATAATTTACTCTATAATTTCTTTTCATACTGAATTCATCATTAATGTTTACTTTAGAAGGAGGTCAAAGATACCAATTAGAAATAGATTTTAAGCATTTTATACATCACATGCTAAACTGCGAACTTGCGAATAATTTTTTTTGATTATCAAACATTTAATTTACTCTTTTTATAAAACAATATATTTTACAAAATAATTTTTTTTAACTTTTACATATTTTTAAATCATTTCATATGTTTCATACTTGTAAAGGTGAGATTTTGTAATTGAATTTTTGCTAGCTCCCTTAAAGATTAAACTTTTAGAATTTCATATATTCATGCATTCTCAAAGCATTTTTTCAGAACTCAGTTAATTAAATAGTTAAATTTCTCTTCCATGCTGGTGGTGAAAATTGATAGTAGATTCGGCAAAAAAAACGGATTATCCCTGCTATTTATTTTGAGAAATTATAAATTAAAAATCAAAGAATACTGAAAGGTTTTTTTTTCTTTTAAACATAAAAATGATGGTGCTCTGTTTCACTTACATAAAGATAGTTCAGAACAAATTAACATTTATTTCATTAATGTGAATTTAGCTTTGAAGATAAACATGTTTAATTAATAATTTAATATAGTAAAAGTGCAAATCATTCGAGGAATCTGATCACCTTGACTTTCTTATTTACTCCACTCCAGTAATAATGAAAATGCAATAAAAGATTAATCTCCAATTTTTGCGAAAGCAGAATGTTCCCGAGAAGACAGCTCTTAAATTAATTTAAAATCAGTAATGATGTTGAGAACTTTATCCTCAATTATTTTAATCAAAATTATTTGAACAGGTCAGCGTTTTCTTGTTTTAAATTTGAAACATGAATAATTTATTTGCAATTTCACAAAACTGAGTAGTCCTTTAATGTCGGTTATCTTTTAAAACATGCCGTTGTAACGTTACCCTTTACAGTACGAGAAAATTAAAAAATAATCTTTGTAATTAAAGATTAATTGAAAAAATCAATGCAAATAATCTCTCCTCAATTTTCAAGCAGGTTAATGCGAAGAGATGCATTTTTTGCGTCGGAACAAAAAATAAAAACAGATTGAGTTAGACTTTCCCTACTGATTAATTGCATACAAAATTTGTAGTAGATCTGCAATTTAAACATTAAGACGAATTATTACGTTAAAATTTAATAGAAAAAATGGTCGATCAATTAGTAATTTTGGTTTAAATTTTGGCATATATTTAAAGTTTTGAAGAGGAAAAAAAACCTCATAAGCTAAATTTCTTATATCATTGTTTGTGTTATTGAAATATCTTATTCCACATTCACAAGAATAGACATGCAGACAAGTAGATTTCCATAAACTAATTTCGAACAAAATTTATTAAAAATCTACAAGTGTTTGTAAAAAATCTCATACCAAATTCTCCCTGGTTTGTTGAGTTTTAGAATTACTGTGTACGGTGACAAAAAGATAAATATATTTTTTTCTAATTTATGAAATTCCAAAACATGGAATTTCATCTAAATCTTTATGCTGATTTAGTTTACAATAAATTATTTTTTTATATTTTTATACCAGAAAGTGAGCGCAAAAAATTCTTATTCTACTATTAAATTAATTGAAAGATATGATATGTAACTTAGAAAACCACTGCCTGATAAAACACACTGCCCTTAGGCAATGTGTTTTATCTGATCTTTCTATATACTAGTTACTTTTGGCGACAAATTTATTCACCAGGAATACTAGTTATGTTTATTTTTAGTCAAGAATTGTTGGCAATCACTGGTGCCTTTCATACTATTTCTACATCAGCTCTTCAAATTATCTGCGAACTAAAATCTGTAAATTGTATTTGTGAAATGGAAACTACCTTTGTAATATAAAGTACTTCTTCTTGTGTACAGCCGACCACCCAGCCGCCATTTAATGAAGTAATACCCACATTAATTTAAAGTACTATTGGAAAATATATCCATTTTCCAGGCACATTGGTGGAAGATCACTTGTTTCAGAAATTCTTTGGTTCAATCCAGCTAACATTCTTCAATGAAGAGAAATGATTCTCACTCTCCCTCCTCCCCCCTCCCCCTCTGTAGACCTTTTTTCTTAACTTATTGTTCTAAATTTAATGGTCTTGTGGAAGAAGCAGTTGTCTGTTTTTCGATAGTGCATATTATAAATTCAGTACAAATTTGATAACCATTTCTCCGTTTTTCAAGTCCTGCTCCTGGTCATAAATAAAGCCTTAATCTGTAAAAAGTATAATAAACCTGATGATACAGGATATCTATTCACTGATAGCTCTTTAACAATTTTATCTTAATAGTGACAATATTAAGAAAAGACAGACAATAAGAAACTTGTTCATGGGAGCATTTCGCTGTATTGGTTCAAACTCATGATGGTATAGTTTGAAATGCAGAGGTCAATAAAGCAACTAAATGACTAAAGCATAAATGGGAATGCATTTCAATGTTTCAGATAGATAAAATAAAGTATTACTAAAACGCATTCTACGAAAGGCATGGCAAAATCGCTGATATAATGAAGAAGAATGTTGATTTACTTTTCATACCTTTATAAAGGTCTGAAATTCTAGATATATAACGAATAGACATATTTCTTAAATAGTAACGAACCAGAGATTGTACCCCAAATACCTGAGATGGTTCGATCTTCCCAATTACCGTTGCTGCTCTGAAGACGATGAAGATATTATTCAGCATTAAGTGCTCTCTCACCAGTCACTTAAAGAGAACGATATCTGGTCATAAACTAGTCATATCAGTTTCTTCCTGGTCATACCAGTTTCCTGCTTCAGATTCCAGAAGCCTGTTCTCTTTAATAACCCTTTGTCACCCAAAGTCAGAAATATTTTGGACTCTGTCTTCACTGCAAGAATAATACTTTTCAACTAAATTAGATTTCTTCTTTAGAAATTACATTGCGGTTCAATTTATTGCAAGCGAATTCTGCAACTTGTCTGAGTCGCTCAAGAATTTGTTCATTGTTTAGCGAGCTCTACCGACGTCTGAGTAGCTCAATGTTTTTTTTTCAGATGTCAACTCTACCTTATTTTGAGCCGTTCTAAATTTTAAACAACAATGAAATCTATTTGTTTTCATTTTAATATTTTTTCTTTTAATTTTTTTCAATTATTAGGATTATTATTTTTTCTTTCTTTCTTTTACGTTTAATTTTTATTTCCTTTATTTTTTTCCTTAATCCTTTTATATCTTTATCTTTTATTACTATTTTCTTTATTTTTCGCTGTTCTTTTCCTTTTTTACGCCGTGTTTATACCCAATATATATTGCATGTGTGTGTTTTTTATTTTATTTTTAATTTTCCTAGAAAAATTCTTATTTTTTTTAATTAAATATTAATAAGATCTTTGTCTGTGTAATGTCATTGTTGGCACACACCTTATATTCATCTGTTTTACTTTCAGTTCTATCTTGTAATTTATGTTCATAATTCGGCAACAAAAAAGTTCTTTAAGCAACAAATTGTCACTCACATCAAGACTGGGTTATTTTAATAATTTTATTCCTACTCCGCTCATTGTGTTCATAATCATTCCTAATGGAAACAAATCCTATAACATCATTAGTGCTTTGAAACCATAATTTTTTGTTTCATTCAACTTCTAATTTTTGCTTTAAAATAACTTTTCCATATATTCCTCATGCAAACTGTCCAAATATTAAATCAAATCTTTCTTGCCTAGATTTCAATAATGAAAGAAACACGAGCGATTAAACATGTCATGAAATCGTGAAAATGGTATTAATTTTAATACAATTAAATTATTATTTTAAATTGAGTTAAAAAAATTAAAAATTCTAAAATTTAGGATCAATCTACCAAACAACAAAATGTATACAATTAATGAAAAAATAGATTTTAAAATGGATTAGAAAGCAATTTTCTGAAATAATATTTTCCGAAATTAGGGTGAAAAAACTTCAAAATGTTTCTTAATTTTTAATAAATTAAATTTTAATTAAAATATCAAAAATACCATTCTAAGTTCACACCACTAACCTCCAAAGTATGTATAGTAGTTCTAGGTCAAACATTTTAATTTATAAGTATCTAACGCACATACGACTGTATGTACGTACACTTCATGTAGGCACGTACACTTCAGTTCAGTTTTATCACCACTTATAATCTTTATTGTGATTGAAGATAGCGATAAACCCACTCCTACAAGCAATGTGACCACAAAATAATAGAAAAGTCAGACCTTCACAAAGCAACTGGGGGCACAAAGTAAATCAGCGTCTTCAGATGACTGTAAACCAAATCGATTACATTTGCACCAACTCTTACAAATGTAAAAGAATTCTTCTAGACAGGAAGATTTTAAATTGAGAATTCGACTCCAAATAAAATAAAATTCAATTCTAAATGATGAGCATCTGAAGCATCGTATGCCAGTATTGACAAAAATTCCGAGTGCATTTGTCTCATAAATGCGTTAGAAAACATTAAAAATATTTTTTATTCAAAAAAAAAAAATTCGAACTTGAAAAAAGTTTTAAAACTCCAGATTTAAATAAATGAAATGACTGAGATTACACTATGTATAATATTAATATAAGTTAATCTATAGCTGTCATTTGTTACAGAATAAATAAATGGGTGAATTTCTGATACACTTAACGTATTGTGTATTATAGCTATAAGCTAATTGCAATTGATACTTCTTCATCACTTAAATTAATTGAAAGCATATAAATTTTTTAACAAATATAAAATCATCTGCTTTACCTTGAACAAATTTTCGCTCCTATTCTTTATTTCAGCCATGTGTAGAGAGATTTTCTTTGATTAAACTTACAAATCTAATTATTTTAATAGTAGATCAGATGTTTTATCATGAGATCAAGACAGTAGTTTTTTGAACATTGGATGAATCTTTATGGAAAATCTTTAATAAACACTCGCTAACGTTATTGTGAAAAAAAAATTGTTTCAATTCTCGTTCGATGTGCCATGATAGCTTTTCAACCTTCATTCTATAATTTCTATTTTATTTTTAGTGTTTACTTTTAAATAGGAATAAATAAATTAAACAAATAAAATAAAAAAATTAAATGAATAAGAAGAGATGATATGAGTAAAAAAATCTGTATTTAATAGAGCCGCAATGCGCTTGGGATATGAATCCAATAGCTAAAACAATGAACAGTATTTTTATAATATGTAGTGCTTAAATGTATTCTATAAATTAGAGGGAAATAAAAATAGTACAATTGAAACGCTTACTGCATTAATATGTTCTGAAGTCATTGTGGGAAAATATTAAAATTCTAGCAAAAATTTTAGTTGGAAAAATATCAAATTTTGAAACTATCAATTAAAATTATCAAAATTCCTTTCTTAATGAACACTTATTTCTAAGGAGTAAACGCCATGTTTGTTAGCTCAAAATCTATCTTTCTGGAATATGTGGAGAATTTTTTTAACTATAAATTCTTCTTTAGAATATTTAGTTCATCAGATCAAATAAATAAAAATAAAATGGAAGGGATGCCTGAGTTATACTTCTTTAAATATTCAAAAATGAGATGCCACATTTAAAAGATGAAAACAAAGATTACTAGAATTTTTATGTTTTTATATATGTAGAAAACTATATTTATGCAGGAAAAAACATTAATTAATTTTCCGAAACAAATTTTTCTTTAAAATGTTCTTATACACTGAATATTCTAGTAATCCTTTTTTTTAATGAATGAAAAATTTCCGATACATAATTTCCAAGTAAAATTGTTATAATAAATTAATAAACAAGTAAAAACTAATGAGCCCACTATGCTAGAAATAAAACAAATGTGCATATTTAATCGGAAGCCGTCGAGCGAAATTCTAATAATAAACACTGTGAATGTCAAAATGTCGAACTTTCTCTAAACTGTCGATAGTTATCTCGCATAGAAAACGAAAATTACTTGTTGGAATGACAGATTTATCGATCTCCGCGAGACTCAATTTGCTTAATTGTCAGCTATGAAACAAATATCCAATATATTATCTTTCTCAAAAAAATGTTAGTTTGGACAGAATATCTGCTATTTTATAATGTTTGTCCCAAATTATAAACAATTTTTAAAATGGTCCATTCCATGGTAAATGGAATTACAAAATGGTTTTTTTGTAATTCCCTGAAAAGATGTATTTAAAATTGAACCTTACATTTATTACGAATTTCGTGTATTAAATAATCGTTTAAATCTGGTTGAAGAGCAGCATAAAGAGTTATAATTACTTATTTCCAATCATTCTGCTTTCTCTATTATTATTTTAATATCATTAATATCTATAATATTTAAAAAAGATTGTGGAGATTTACATAGCGAATATTGTGAAACATCAAAAGCGTTTATTTATACTCATTACAGTCTGCAATTAACTAAGGACATAAAGCAAGGTTAGCAAAAGCATCGAAAACAATATAGAATACATGTGACGCAAACGACTAGCATCTGGCGCATGCGTGGATTTGGCAGATGCATAACATCAGATTCTACTTTAAAATGAAGAGGGTTAAGAAGGAGAAAATTAGCATTCGTATCCAACGTAAGCATTCATTCACATTCACGCACCTCACAAACAGAACACACAAGAAGAACCATGCTCGAACCCGGGACATCCAGTGTACAG
>JAPMOR010085035.1:194138-213101 GCA_026543865.1 Argiope aurantia
CTGTATAAACGGATATTCAGTATTAGATTAAAAACTTTTACACGTGTCTCGATGTAGTAAATAAAAAATATTCTTAAATCATTTTTGTATGTTGATTAGGGAAATTTGTGAATTATATGCGGAAATCACTTTGCTCACAATAGCTGCCTCAGGCAGTGCAAAGAAAATTAGAAGTTTCCTGTAGATTTTGCTGTATAAACGAATTTTCGGTATTAGATTAAAAACTTATATTCATATTTCGATGCATTTAGGATATGAACAGAGCATGCATTTAGGATATTTAGAGCTAACTTCTAAATTTCAAAAAAAGAGTTAAATAAAAAATGAATATTCGCATATTATTCATATAAAAACTTACATGCCTTTCACATTTTAAACTATGGTTTTCTAATTTTAAATATAGTTTTTCAATCTTTTAATCAGCAACAAGTATTTAAGCAATTAGTTTCTTATAAAGCGAATAAAATTTAAATATTTTTCACTTTTTAATATAAAACTATTTAGGCAACAAACATCATTTTTTTTCTAAAAAGAATCTTTATTAATTTTTTTAATTCATTTAAGGCATTTTTGCTGAACAATATCATTCTTTTCCTAATTTATTTTCTCAATTTTCTCAAGGATGAAAGAATTTTCTTCCTTCCTTTTTAATTAATTGTGATATCTTTTTGAAAAATTATAATATGTATCTGCTTTAGTTTTTCGGGTTTTTAAAAATATTTCATGCTTTGAATTTTTAATTAATTTGAAACGTGAGCTATTTTAAAGTAAAAACATTAACATTCTAATAAAAACATTAAGTAACATTCTAAATAATTTTCACATAAAAAGATAATGAATAGTTATACTTTTTATGAAATAAAAACAAAATGTATTTTGAAACGCCTTTCTTAAAGTAATATATTGTTACATTCCTGCAATTCGGCTTCCCAGCATAGTTTGTTCCATCACTGGAAAGAAAGTTTTACAGTCATCTGAATGGGACTAGCGCGTCGGAGGTCCCAGAGCTTGGCGACAAACTTGGCGACCATTTGGCGACTTGGCGAAAAATTTGGCGACTTTGGCGACAAAATAGATAATACCCGAAACTTCGAGAATTTTCCCGATCCGTCCAGTAGGAACCGAGATACGCCTCGAACGTTCCTGATTGGTTGAGAGGCTTCTAGCCCCGCCTCCTGAGACCTATAAAAGGGGCTGCGGCTGCCAGAGAGTCAAGTCCGAGTTGAGAGACGACGGAGTATTCCGAAGACGGAGCGGAGGAGTCGTAAGCGACGGTGAGCAGCGACGGAGTCAAGCTCGTGCTGAACTGAGCTGTGCGCTACTGTCTGCAGTGGATTCTGGTTGTATGCTGCTGTGTGTGCTGTTGTATGCTACACGTCTCGGGTGAAGATAATCGTCTTGTGTGCTGTATATAGTTGTCGCTTTGTGCTGTCCTGAGTGTCTTCGTGTAAATAAACGTCGTTGTTTTTATTCTACTTCTGCCTGCTGATTGAGCGTTCTACACACCATATCACTACCACTATCCAAACGAACCCCGGTAAAGAAAATTTCGCAACAATATCTATGTTTTATAGATACAATAAGAATATTCAAAACAAGACAAAATTAATATTCTTATCTTCTTTTACGGAGTTCTGATATCTGAAAATTTTATGACAATACACGTTTCAGAAGTTTTATGAAAGACAACCTTAACTCTCTGATTAAATATGTTGTTTTGCATATGTTGCAGTCATTGTTTCTTAAAAGTGCTTTTAAGCCTGAAACGAAAGTCTGTTTATTTATTGAAATTCACTCTGAAATTTTCTTGACAGCATCTGTAAAAATTACATTAAACTTTTCAGAAAATATTTTAAATGAAAATTTATTTCAACGCTGGAACTTGCTGGGGGTTTTTTATATTATATTACATTACCATTCAAGCAAGAAGCTTGTTTTAATAGAAATTTGATGTGTTATGACAGTCAATACATATCCTTTATTTTTAACTGTAAAACTTTGTGAATAGTACATTGTGTGAATAATATAAATGAATAAATAATATAAAAATTATATCCTTGAATATTATCCCACCCAGGGGAGGGGGGCACCTCGAAATGAGGATGAGATGTTTCCAGAATGGTGGTTGGATCTCGCCACCCTGGAGGGTACACGGAAAGATGAATGGCTCCTCCATCGGAAAAGATTGGCTCCTCCCATCGATAACGGGACTTACTTCCTATGGGAAGGGTTGTACCGTGGCCGGTGATGGCCCTTAGGACTCAACCACAGTTTTCGCCAGTGTCGCTGTTGCGGTAGTCCGGTCATTCAGTATTTATTATCCGTGTGCCTTCAGGCGGGTCGGAGAGTCAGTGGTATGACTATCCTTGAATGTTTATTGCGTTGATGTTTGATAAATGAAGTGCATCAATCAGCTTGCAACTTCATTATTAAGTAAAAATTTATGTTTCAACGGAATATGTTACTACTCATTCGATCAGGAAGCATGTATATGTAATGATATTTCTTAATCTAATTTAAATTTTAATTAATTTCCAAATTATCTCATTTACCTATATTTTTATCTCAATTTAACCTCACTTTTAACTCAATTTAGCCCATATTAACTTCATTCTAAAATGTGCTCTTATTTCCTGATCCAATTCCACTTTTTATTTAATTACTTTTAACATGCGCTCTGTAAAAAAACTACAAGTCTTAACATTTTCTCACGCTCCGAGTGAATTAATTAAAATTCTTAATGCTTATCTCAATCTTTTAAAAATACCTTTAATTTCCCTTTTTTTAAGACTACACGTGTCATAGAAATCCCTATCAGATATCCTCATAGTAAAAACCACTGAATGGAAAATTTCGATATCATCTCCTCTTGTTTTGTGATGTAAACTGACGTATCTAGCCGCTTCTTCCTTGTACATAATATGCCTCCCGTGATGAAATAAAACAAAGTTTTAGATTTTTTCAAGTCTCTTCCTTGTCTACACAACTGCTAAAAAATATGATTTTACATAATATATATATACATATATATAATCAATAAAGAAACAAAATTTATTTTTAAGACACTCTTTGAACAACGTACTGAGAAAAAGAACATGAAATTCTTATAAAAAATTTGATTATCAAAACGAAAATCTCAATGAAATTATCAATGGCAGAAATAACAGAAATACCCTATACAAACCAGAAATTTATTTATAACCGCTCTTATGGTCAGATTTATAATTAATTTTTATCACACATAAGTATTTTGGGGAATTTTCATTGCTATAATACCCTTGGTTACTTAATTTCCTTATAATATTGTTTCTTTCAACTATTTTCAACTTTTCAGTAAATAAATGAATTCATATTTTTAAAAACTTCATTTAACTTATTATTTTTTTCTTTTGAATCTTTAACGAATTTCATAATTTATTATAATAAATATTGTAGAAACTCTTATTCGATTTTTCTCAAAACCGATATAGAATCAAAATTTAAATCAATCGATTTACTCTTCATTACCTTTCAAAATATTGAAATTATTTATAGACATCAAGGGTTCACAAACGCAAAATTTTTATATTCTTGAACATCAGGATGTATCTGATGAATTGACTACAAAATTCCATTTTTTACGAAATTAAAACAGTTATTTAAATATAAAGATGTAAAATTTTTGCTTGATTAATTAGAAACAAGATAGCTATTCAGAAGCAATTATTTTGCTTATCTCGCTACATGCAGGTAGTAACAATAATTTATATATGATTATAAAAATCAATGGATAAAAATGAATGAAGGTCTATCTCATCAAAATCTGAGAACTCTTGTTAATAAAATAATAAACTCTTAACAATAACTCGATAAAAATTCTGTTGCGTTCACTCGCCGGAATTCTGTTGAATCACGACGATTTAAACAAAAAATAAAAATGTCGCGCAAGAATGGAGCAGATTAATAGTTAAGAAGAAATATTGCTTAAGAAGAAAGGCAGATCGTTTTTTCTAACAAAAAATAAAAATGTCGCGCAAGAATGGAGCAGATTAATAGTTAAGAAGAAATATTACTTAAGAAGAAAGGCAGATCGTTTTTTCTAAAAATCAAGATAAGAATTGATCTCTAAATCCTGTTACAGTCACAGTTATTTTTAGAGATTCTTTGTAATCGAAAATTTCTGGATCCAATTGCAGTTCCCCGTATTTTCAGAGAATTCTATGCAATCGAAATTCTCTAAATCCATTTTTTTTTTTTTTTTTTTTTTTTTTAAGATTCAAAGAAAAAAAATTTTTTTTTAAATTTCTGTTGGGATAGTTAAAGCAAAGAAAATAGTTGTCACTCTCAAATAAGGAAAAATGCGCCCAAATGGCATTTCCTTGAAATCTCTTTTTGTTGACATGACTTTATTTTTTTTTTTTTACTTTATTTTTTGATTTACTAGAAAAAGCTTTAAATAAGTTTATTTTTCTGAAAATATTGTGCATCAATTCTATAAAACAATGCACTCTTAAATGATCAAAATTTTTAATTATTGTGTAAGTGATTGATTTATATTTTATTTTATTAAACATTTTTAGATTTATTTTTAATGAGCTAAATTATAGATAGATATGGGCAGCATTTTTTCTTCTACGTGGACTATAACTTCGAATACTTTTTATGAAACCGAACCTCAGCTTGCTTGTACCTTTCTTTTTTGTATTATATTTCTTAAACCTTGTTCTTTTTCAAAGTCTAATATCAAAACATTTTCATTCCATTAAATAATATTCAAGAACGAAAAACAAGCAATCGTTTGGTGATTTATCATTTCTTCAAACATTGCAATTTCTTTTCAATGTTTTTTATGTCTAAAATTATTGTGCATCTATAGAGTTTGCAATCTTAAGTTTACTACAACTGTAATGAAATAAGAATTCCATTTATAAAATATCAGGGTTTTTATTATTCTCCCGCATTCGGTGTACACAGATGAAAATATTGTAATCACCGAAAACTTCAAATTATGGATATTAATGAAGTTCCAGGAACTCGAGTCCAGCAAAACGTATTTTGAATTATATCTATCTTTTTATATATATGGAGATACAGTATCAAGTATCTAACAGTACACAAAAAATGATCTCATATGACCCAATATCCCTTTCAGTAAAATCAAATATCTCAACTATTTTCCTGGGCTCTTTGATTTAAAAAAAAAACAATCCTCTTACTTAGGACTACAGATATATTTGAATTATCATTTGGCTCAAATTTTGAAATTATGAAAAGAAATACATTAACATTACATAAAAAAATGAATTTAAAACTGATTTATAAATTGTATTGGCTAAATCTACGTATATATTGAAACAGTCAACACTGCAGAATGGAAGTTGTTTCCAAAATCGAGAAATCGGTTGAAATATAAGAAAAAACATCAATTACTACAAAAGAATCTTAGCAACCCCTTCTGATGGAAGTGCACATGAATGATTAAGAAACGTTTCACAAATTTAGAAGCTAATCTGGAACTCAGCTAATTTTTAATTTGCTACATGCAAGCTTATTTTCGGTCTAAATTTATTGTATTGTTACACAAAAAAGCATAACTTAGATTAATAAAATTTAATATATATTCCATAATAATAGATATGGACCAAAATGTAACTCTAAACTGCTGCAAAAGAAAGCATTCAAAATGCACATTTGGATATCTTCATTGAACTATGAATTACAAAATGCGCAATTTTTTATTAGTATTATTTTAAAAATTCAAATATGAAGCATTTTCCGTTGCTTTAATAAATTCAGTTTGAAATGTTAAATACAACTCACTTATTTATATATTTGATATTGAAAAAGGGCTCATAAAAATGAAACTTTCAAAACTTTATCCATAGTTAAATTAGTAGCTTACTTTTACAACAAAAGACAGAAATTTTATACAAAGTGAAAGCTTCAAGCAATATATCTTAATGCCATTGTCTTCTTGAATTATTGTTTCTTATTTTTACTAGGTAATAAAGAACAGAATGTACCTGTGCATTTCACATTTGTCTTGATTTATTCACTGTGGTTTAGTTCTGCTTTCCTTCGTTGTTTTGTCTTTTTGTCTGGTCGACGCTTTTCTTTATTAATTTGGGATTTTTTTCCGTCTTTGACTCTTCAAAACAACTTTCACAAAAGATGAAAAAAATAAAATCTAAATTAATTAAATTTGCAAGACGCTATTCTTGGACAATTATATACTTAACATAAATTAGCAAAATTAAAATTATAGTGAAACGGAACCTCAGTTTTTGACAACTTATTATTTTCCTTTTCTTTCAATTTGATTAAATATGCTCTTTCTTGCTAGTGTGCTTGCATTTTGATTAAGAAATCTTAGAGCATGTAAGGATTCCATGTCAACTTTGTTCAGAATTGCGACATTAGTGGATGAATTTCAGGTCTCTCAAAAAAAGCCTCTGATTTAAATATTTACCTAAATGTGATCGAGGTAGATTCTTTTTTTTTTTATTCCTATTATTATATATTTCAGGTGCTTTTTTCTTCTTAGAAAGAAAGTAATCTTTTGTTTCTTAAATGTTGAAGTATTTGCGCACATTAATTGTAATGCTTTTTTTTCTACTAATCTGTGCTATTTTAATAGTTTTTTTTATTGGTTGATTTCTGCTTTAATAATTTTTAGAATTTCTTAATGTTTATAAATGATAGTTTTAAATAACAAGAGAAATATGATAATTCGATATTCGTACAAGCGAATAATATTATAAAATAGTTTTAAATGTTTATTTCAATTTTTATTTAAAAACTTTTAATCAATTCATCTATCATTTAATCAGGTTCATTGTAAAACGATAGTTTTTAAAAAGTAAGAAACATTGTTGTGACGTTACATAGCCAATACAACTAGTTTCCTACTTAATAAAACTGAATGCGTTATAATGAAATATTGCTTGAAACCCAAAAAGTTTCGTTTCCTCCATTGGAATGCAATAAATATCTTTAATTACACAAATATTTTTAAAAAAAATTCTATCTTTGAACAAAGAATTCTAGAAGAAATATTCTTCTACGTTTTTATTTTTTTAAAAATTGTAATATAATGGAATTCCATCTTTTTTTTTTCTTTCTTACTTCTAGGTCAGTGCACTAAATTTAATAATATTAACATCATTATTTTGCCTGAATTCTCAAGAAAATCTTAAATTAAAAGGAATGCTCAACAGGTAGTGTTATGGAGATACACAGCTTTCTTTTCTTTTTCTTTTACTTTTTTTGTTTACATTTATAGAAGATTTAGTTTTATTTAATCTTAATGTAATTCTTTTCATGCCATATTGTGAATATTTGAAAAAATATTTTCAGTTATTTTAGATTATTGAATCTTTGCGAGCTCATAACCTAAAGCACTTCGGAGCTTTTAATGGAAAATTAACTTTACTAAAATACCAACCAAGCCTAAATACTTTTTTAATCAAACAACCCATAATTTTTTTTATTTATTCTTTAAATAAGACATTTATTCCATATTTTTTTGGACATATTTAAGTATTCATTATTTCTTAGGGTATTTCTTCCATAATAGGAAAAAGTTTTTAAAAGCTTCTACACAATGGGAATATAATACTAAAATGCGAGAGGAAAAAACTCTATAAATAATGTGACATTCAAAGCTAATAGATACAAAAATTTTAGATTTAAATGAAGATTTTAAAAAAATTCAAAACATTTCCTTTGCCAGTTGTATTTTATATGTTCGTAATGTTTGGAATGTAAGCATAAAAGGAGGTAAGAGAGAAATCAATTGGTGAAGTCATATCACTGATTGTACGACCCACCTCGAAGGCCCACAGATAAAAAAAAATTGAATGACCAAACTTCCGCTACAATAACACTGGCGGGAACTTTGGTTGAGTCCTAAAGGTCATCGCCGGCCACAGTACGACCCTTACCTAAGGAAGTACGTGTAAGGATGAGATGAGCTAGATCCTACCTTTTCGTGTACCCTCCAGGGTGGCGAACCGCCAACCCACCATACCTGACACTTCTTATCCTCATTTCGAGGTGCCCGCAGCTGTGATTAATCAATTGGTGAAGTCAACCATCTAACCCTCCGTCCCGCCCGAAGGCACACGGATTTAAACCATAAAACTGAATGACCGGACCGCCGCAACAGCAATTGGCGGGAACTGTGGTTGAGTCCTAAGGGCCGTCACCGGCCACGGTACAACCCTTCCCGAAGGGATTACGTCCCGTCATCGATGGGAGGAGTCAGATCCCCCACCTATTAGTGTTCCCTTCAGAGTGGCGAGATCCAACCACCATGCCGGAAGCATCTCATCCTCATTTCGAGGTGCCCCCGGGGGGGGGGGGGGGGTAATCAATTGGTGAAAGCTTTCTAACAAAATTTCAGAAATTCAAGTTTAAAAAGTGTCAAAGTTTATGGCTGAAAACATTTTTTATGCCTTCTCTTCTAAGCAATTACAACCATCGAAAAATTTTCAAGCAAAATTTCTTCTTTTAATGAGATATTTTATTTATATGTGGATCGTCTTTCTAGCATCGATGTAATATTAACTGTGAGAAAATAAAAATGTAAGCTCTTAATTATCACTATTTCCACTCTTTACAAAAAGAATGGCCCATCTACGAAATTTCTGGGATTATTGCCCTCATTACAGTATTTTATTCAACGATTGAAATCAAATCAGTTTTATTCTAGTTAATGTGTAACAAGATAATAGAGATTGGTAAAATTGTTTGAAAGGGCTCTCTAGTGATTCATCAGTTGAATGTCAGTCTTATACATAGTAATCAATGCTTACGTAACTGTTCCATAGCACTTAACTAACTACTAAGTATTTTGAAATGTAATATTACTACATACTGGATGCCCCCCAAAATAACTAATGGATATTAAAATCAATTTTAAAAGACTGAATGCGATAGAAATGTATAGTTTATGGCCTTACGCTTGGAAAAATCAAGAAATTTTATCCCATCAAATTGCAAATTTAGTTTGTATTTTCACCGAAAGATGGCGCTGTAAAATGAGTAAAAATAAAAACCGACAAAAAAAATCTTGCATTAAAAAAAATTGAAGAACAATGATTCTAATGTAACTCCTGTTTGTAGAAATAACGTTTGCAGTCTGAGGCAAAAATTTACAAATTTCGAATACTTCGTTTCAACTATACCTGTTGCAGATCCCCAGAAGTGCTACCTGCATGTGTCAGTGTTAACTAAACTTACAATTTGATGGAATAAAATTCCATGATAATCCAAGATTAAAGCTGCAAATGATACATTTCTATAGCATTTCGCCTTTTTTCATTATTATAATTTTTTAAATCCGTCTATCATTTTTGGGCCACTCGGTATATACACATACATGAATGCATATACTTCTATATATTTTTTAAGTCATCTTTTTAAATCAGTTCTGCTAATACGACGTTAATTACTAACCGCCTTTGAATACAGATGTTAACCGGGATTACTGCGCATGGAGAATTCAAAAAAAACTTTTGTGCATGATTAATCTTAATGGTTCCTTCAACATAGCAATTTTCAATTTTAACAGACATTAACTTGTACTTTTTTCAAAAGAATTACACTTTTTTTATTCATTTTGCTAAGTAACATGCAATTTACAATATTAGTCATCTTATCAAAAATGTGAGCTTTAAACTGAAAGAGGAAGTATAGTAATGACCGTAACAACGATCGTTTTGAAATAGGAGAACGTTCATCATTTATCTCCAATTTGTAATTTGAGTACATTTCAAAACAAGTTATTTTATATTTCCGAAGAAGGATATAATGATGTCAAATTCTAACTATAGGTTTCAGGTTTCACTTAATGATGCATCTGCAATGAATCAAATCGAGTTTTGATGACCCTGCTATGCGCTATTACAATGCTTATGATAAGTTGTCCGATGTTTTATTCATTTAGAGGAAATTCATTGACGATGGATAAGTGATGTCCCATCTATGATACGATAAAATAATATACGATAATACGATAAAAGATCAGAACTTAATACAGTAGACTTCCGAATATCCGGTTTGCAAATATCCGACTTCTGTACTATCCAGCCTAGTTTTTTTTTTTTTAATTAATTAATTCAGGAAGTTTTTGGCAACGTTGCCAAGGCATTGGAACCAAGTCTACTACGATCCTCCTACGTGTCGTGCCCAAAATATGAGTTGTGATGGGAAAAGATGAACGTTCTGCTCGTTTTTCATTCTTTCGACAGTGTGTAACGGACCTCAATTGTTGTCGCTGTTCCTGATTATAACTGCACAGTGTGTACAGGATCCGTAAATTGTTTTGGGGGTATGTCTAATGTTTTTAAAGTTTACTATAATGAAGTGTGCAGAATTCATATTAAAACATGAACACTTTATATCCTTTAACGTATTTTTTCTAACAAATTCTCGCAGTGCAGTATATATACATAAATAAACTACCTGTACAGAGCCTTCTATTGTAACTCGACACGTTATCGGCAATTACTTCTGTGTTTCAAGGGCCCGCGGTAGCATTCACATTCTGCGTAGTTTGAGATGAATGGAAGGCTTAATACTCAATAAGAAGTGAGAAAATACGTATTATAACAGCATGTTTTGCTATAAAAACTTTGTCTTCTGGTATTGGTGGGCAAAGAAATGAGTTATCCTACTATCTTTTTATCAGGGCTGTCCTTCTGCCACATTAGACCGGATATTTGGAAGTGTACTGTGTGTGTGTGTATATATATATATATATATATATATATTATTTTTTCCCAGTTTAAAATAGACATAAAAAATTTTTTAAATATTTCACTAATAATTCTCCAAAAAATTCTATTTGATTTCAGGATGGTAATACGCGGAAGTAGTCTTTAGAATAGTATCGCTCATAGTTCAAAGAAAGCATTGTGACTACCCCAACCACAACATAAAATTGTGAACCTCTTGTGAGATCTTGAAAACTATAAGTGTTCAGATTTCCATTTTCGGTGTTTCGTGTACGACATTTGTGAGCTGCGTTGTGTAATATAGAAAATTGGTGCTTGTGCATTATTAACCGCATGTTACTGGACGAACAGAGATTGAAAAAGGTTGTATTAACCACTGATCGTAGTGATTTATTTTGAAGATTAATCGCTTTGATGCATTTAACACAAAATTACCAGAAAACTGAAAATGTGTTTGAATGCCTTTCTTTGTGATCGATTGAAATCAAATTTTTTCCCAGAATTATAGTTGTAGTCCCAAGATAATATATAAATTTCATTTATTTAAATCAATTCATTTCTAAACTGTAGTGTTTACATGCATGATGCGACAGAGAGATCAACTCCTTAACGGATATGACTGAAATTTTAATATAGATCAACACTTTAGATGCTAATTCTATATGCCAAATTTTATCCACCCTGTTTTGTTTTTTTTAATTTGTAATTATGGAGTTATCTTATAATTAGACAGGCACATGAACAGACTTCTTCTGAATGGATTTCAATCGAAATTTGATAGAAATCCATAAATTTGGCGTATAGAACATATGCCAAATTTCATCCGTCGAACTCAAAGCGCTTTTGATTCAGAGTGTTCTCATATGAGCAAATAGAATAGAGTGTCTGACAGACATCATTCCAGAAATGTGTTTATTATGGCTTAAGAAGGTCTGAAACGAGAAGATTCAACAAAATCTTGATTATTTTGGAGATTATAATACTTCCTCTTTGCTTAATTCTCGTACAAAAAAGTAATTGCATGAAGCAATTATTTTAATTAATAAAATATATTAAAATTGTTATTAAACACTTAATAATCCATAATACTTTTTTTTGGCTTTCTCAGATTAACACCAGTACACTAAACACTAAGATACACAGCAAAATTAAAAAAGAAATTATATAAACGCCGGAAGCGAAATTCACCTTCACTTTTCTCTCACTCTGGTGGAGTCAAATATCGCTTTGTTTAAGGTTATTTAACTGCCTCTGGCGACGTTATTGTTTCATAATCTAGTTATGTCATAAAAATTAAAATGAACAAAACGAATACTTGTTTTCTTTTCAGTTTCCCAAATGAATTCTTGTTTTCTTTTCAGTTTCCTAAATGAATCCTTGTTTTCTTTTCAGTTTCCTAAATGAATCCTTGTTTCCTTTTCAGTTTCCTAAATGAATTCTTGTTTTCCTTTTCAGTTTCCTAAATAAATTCTTGTTTTTTTTTTTCAGTTTTTAACTAATGTGTTTCGCATTATTCTCATTTATTTTTAAATATTTGTGTGTCTAAGCAGCAATTCATTGGAATTATGTCCTTTTTAATTTTTAAATAATATATATATTACAAACGTAAATCTGGATATTTGGGATAGAAAAATCTGGCTTATCTAGAAAATCCGGAAAATTCCGGCTAATATAGATTTTCTAGCAGCAGATTTACTAGAAATTCTTTTGCCTTTTGTGTTAAGTTCTTATATTTCTCATACATTTGACTATTATCTAAATATATATACCACGAGGACTTAATGCTTTCACATCATTGTTTTATTCTACTCGATATCTTATATTATACTAATTTTTCAAATATTTAATTAGAATAAATGAAATTGTATATTAATCTATATAGGCTTCATGGGAAAGGTAATGCGAAAGGAATTCTTAATCAGAAACTCTCTTATCGTTTGTTTTTAATCTATCTTTTTTAATTGTTCATTCGCTTCACTATTACTTAAATGCATATGTCATGAAAATTTAATTCTTTTAGGTTGTTGTTTTTTCCCATTCTGCAAGATAAAATAGACGTTACATTAAACTAAACTTTCATAATGTACTAGACTAGACTTTGAGCAAAGCATATTATTGTTGCAGACATTTTGTAGAAATAAAGGAGAAAGTTACAAACATCAAGCAGCAGATGACTGGAACAAGAATCAGATTTTAAAAATTAAAAGCGATAAGGTTTTTTATGATTTTTGTTGCATTAATCACAACAATGTATTGAAATCTGATAACTCCATGATTAATGTAGAGAAAGGAGTAAAGTCTCTTCTTTAACCAACCTGTTAGTTATATAATATTGTAAAGAAAGTTTTTAAAAAATTCTTCTCATACATCATCTTACAAATCATAAAGTGAATGTCTATAGCTCAAATACTTATTAATGTCAACCAGTGGTAAAGCAATTTTCGCCTTAGTAAACAGATGCTCTTTGCTGTTGATATACCTTGTAGCATATTTGAGATGCGAGGATGGAACATGGGACCTTGTGGTTCGCACAAGACAAAAGTAATATTCGTGTCTCGTAGCTGTTATCTGGCTTATAAACTTTCACCCCAATACTCTCCCTCCAGTGAGTCGGAGGTGAGACGAACGATATGGCTGTTGAGTGGGGATGTATCAGCTGCTGAGTCTAATGCGCCTCTACCCATTTGAGCATTTGAGTAGCGCCAAGCGTTATGGCGAGCGTGTGTGGCTGAGGGGTTGCTGTGGGTAGATGATGCCACAGCACCTGTACAAAGGTTGAAAATTCATCGTCCGAGGTCACCAATGTAGCGGATTGTTGTGAGCGAGGATAGAACCTGAGACCTTGTGGTTCTCAGCCGGATAACAAGACCACAAAATAAAAGCAATTACCCGTGCTTCGTAGCTGTTATCTGGTTTATTAGCTTTCACCACGACCTTCTGGAAAGAGTTTTTACTTTTCTCCGATCTAAACCCATGCCATGCGAAAATTTCCTTTAAGCATTATCCTACAGAATTCTACCTCAAATTATATTTAGGTACTCCCATATCGTTTTGATCTTGGAAAACTGACGCATTCCCCCTTTATTTTTAATCTTCAATTCATTGAGATTTAACTAGATGCATACAAAGTGTATTCCATATCCCCTATACTTATAGCCATTACAATTACTGATCATTTCTGTGGATACGGTGCGACCAAATGTATTCAGCTTGACTATGGGATTAATCAACTGTAAAATATTTGAAATTGCTTCAAAAAGTTATCTTTTATTCATATTTTAACTAAGAAAATGGATATGTATGAATCTGTATAATCCATGTAATCGAACACTTATTTATAGGATAAGTATATTTCATTTCCCTAATTAGCACAGCTGAACATGATTCCGATTGAGGCAGAGATTTGGTTGACTCAAACACAGTGCGTTAAGTAATAAAAGGAACCTCTAATGAATTGAAACTAATAAGCAACGGGATGACTATTAAGAAAAATCTAGAAGAAAAGTTGAGAAGTATTTTTATTTTTAATTGGTTTAAGTTATCATTTTAAACTGCATTGAAAAGAATAATAGCATTTGATGAGTTACTAAGAAATACAATTATGGCATCAAAATAAAAAATCTCAAAAATTATTAATATCAGGGTAGAACAGTAAAATAAAGCTATTAAACAAACCTTTTTCCAAAAAAATAATAATTTGGATCTAAATTTTTCTCAGTTACAGAAATTGATTTAGCTGATTTACAGAAATTGATTAATCTGAGAAATGTTGGGAATTGGTCTCTCATTGAAGTGCGAGACATGATATGCTTATATATGCGAAAAATATAAGCAGAGTGTTCAAATGTATACTAAACAAGCAATGAACAGGCACTATGTTCTAAGCTTGTTCTATTCTTTCGAATCGGATGAAGAGACGGTATGTTACGGCCAACAGAGCATATGCATCTTAAAATGAAAGGTATTGTTTTATCCCCCATTGACCCTGATTTGACAGCTAGTAATTTCTCTCCTATCACACAGTGAACAACTTATCAAAAACAAATTTCCTTTCAAAAAGATGAAGTCAAGGCAACTCTTAAGAAAGTAATAAATGAGAGGAATACTGAAATCTATCAAGCCGAAATGATTCCTTGCCGCAATTTTCACCTATATGAAAAGTAAAGCTTTCGTGTCTGGGTGCTGGCCTAGGGGTAGCACGCTTTCCCCGTGATCTGGACTTCCCGGGTTCGAGTGCTGGTTCGGACGTGGTTGTTCTTTACCCTGTATTCTATCTGGGAGGTGCGTGAAAAAGTCCCCCTGTAAAAAGGGGTAGTGAAAGCAAGTGTGTGAGTGTCATCTTCATATGAGCTAGGAATCCGATTTCTGCTCCCGTGTGCTCAGGGGTCTTTACCCTCAAAAGCCGCTGCACAAACTCCGCTTAAATCGCTGACTTCGTCAGTGGACCTGTTTATGGCAAGTGCCATAAGTAAAAACAGCAAGTAATGCGTTCGTGTTCTTCTTGCATCCCATTTTCATTTCATATCACCTGTTAGTTCACATTTTTTTATTAGTGTGGAGATTACATTCCCGATGACAGAAACCGCGACGTTTGGGTCCGTAGCCGCGTAACATAACCACTAGACAAAATTTATCAACCTTGTCAGGAAGCTGTTAACTGGTTTATGAAGTTACCACCACATTAGCAAGAAAAAGTAAATCAACCTGTCTAGGTGATAGAAATACAATACCTACCATATCAAAATTTGGAATCCGGATTGGATATATTCAGGATGTCTCTGAATTCATGGACCAAACTTTAAAGTTTAAGTAAAATACATATAAAGAAGCATTTTTGTATAATAATGTAAAAAGTGTACGAAGAACGAGTAAGTTAAGTAAGTATAAACAAGGTGAAAAAAAATATAGTATCTACGAAACTCCAAGTGACTCTGATGAGGATCTCACTGTTAAACTTTCAGTTACTAATGCAGCTGTTTGAGAAACTATAAGCATGTTCAGATTAGTACCCAATTACTTGCTAGATGCTACCAGATCTGTATCGATGCTAATGGGGGCTGTAATTACTGTAATATATAATTTAAAAACTTTATTTTCATATCTCAGAATTTTGATTTTCTCCACTTTTTATTTCCGCTCCCATGTTCCTATACAAAAACTACTTCTTTATATGTATTTTACCTATTCTTAAAATTTGGACTCTTGAATTCAAAAACCCCCTGTATGTTTCAAAAATAATTAAAAAAATGTAACTCTTGTATTATTATGCCCTTGTATTACATTATGTCCATTTATGTGCGTATGGAAGTTACTTAAACTATTTTTTATTTATTATATTTTTGTTTACGCAATAGGATTTGAAAACTGATTACCTTTTGAAGCATAGTAACTCTTTCCGAATTTGACCATTATTGACAATGACTGTTTATTTGGTCATTTTTCAAAACAAAACTAGTTTTTCTGAGGAATTCTTTCAAAATAATTTGCATAACATGAAAATGCTTGCGCATTTTTAAATGATAAACTTCCATTTTTTTAATTAAAAAAAATATTTCAGAAATTTCGTTCAAAGTTATTTTAGATAAATACTACGTTTCCATTGCGTCAAAACATTATGTTTTCTTCAATGCTCACAAAAATCTTCATGAAAAATGTTTTTCTTTCAAATATACATCATTCCTTTGTGTGTGTGTGTGTGTGTGTGTGTGTGTGTGTGTGTGTGTGTGTGTGTGTGTGTGTGTGTGTGTGTCGGAATGGTGCAATCAATTGCAGCTTTTATCTTCTTTCTAGATGAATGTGGGAAGCTACTTTTATCAGGCATTGAATTTCACAAAGTTAAAAAAAAGGTATAGAATCAAAAAGAAAGGTTTCTTTACTTCTCAGAGATTATTGTGAAACCATTTTCTGTTTTTTCATGCGTTTTCAGAGAAAAATAATACCGTTTGAAGTTATTTTTAGTCTGAGAAGTAGATCGGAAGCGATGGCATTATCTTTTTAAAAGCTTGAAGAAACAATTTTTAGTTTAAAAAATATGCTTGAAGTTTCTGCTAGCTTAAACTTCGTCATGTATAAATATTTACGTATAATATCCCTGTATTCATTACATTTCCGAATCTAAAGAGCTGGTCTGCCCCAAAAATATTGAAATTATCTGGATTCTTTTTTATTTCTATATTAAGAGTTCCTTTTAAAAGTGTCCGACAAGCTTGAAAAGTTACTATTCATAAAATAATTTAAATTGTATTTTATGATCAAAGTTCAAAGTTTAGATTCTAAAGCAGGGTTTTTTTTTTCATGTAATATAGATCAACAGATATAATAGTTCGAATACAACACAAAAAATGAAAACGAACCAAGAATCAGCGACATTTTATATTATATTGAATGATTTATTCTAACTTGACTAAAAAATTCTGATCTGATCAAATTTAATACATACGCTTCGTTACGAAATTATGTTTAGAATTTGTTCACAAGTTTTAAAAAGGAAACCAAAAATATATTGCAGAATTTTCTGGACTCAATGAAACACCAAGAACAAAGCACTCTACATAAGTTTCAGGATCAACATAGATGTTCTTGGTAAGTCCTCTGAATTAGTGATTGGCTGAATTGGCTGACCTGTGATTGGCTTATGAAAAAAAGATATAAGTATAATCGTACGATGATTGAGAAAATGATTGGAGTGATTGATAAAAGCGTGACGATTTTATTAAGATACTGAACAATGAACGAACATGCTCCAATCAATGAAATTCGAATGGTGAAGTCAGTAACGAATAGAAACAGATCAATTTGAAGTGTAAGAATAATTTTGAATAATATAATTATGTACGAAGCTTTCAAAAATGAATGTAGTAAAAAAATATTCTTAAAATTTCAATTAAATTATTGGGTAGGTGTGGGTTTGGGAATGCTTATGTGACCTTCTCTCTTTTATTGGAGATTTAGAGACAAAACAGTTTTGACCTAGAATTGCCAAATTTTGGTATAAATATATTTTGCAAAAAAGAATACCAGATATGGATCCTTTCTTAATTTTAATTAATTGGATAAGTGTGTAAGGGGCTTCAAGGTGACAGGTAATGACCTTTTTCCTTGGAACTCCAGAGGCAGAATCGATTGATTTACAATTATCAAACTTGGTGCAGATATATTTCGGAAAATAGAAATGCGCATTTGGGAATAACTCTTTCTCTATTTTAATTAATTACAAAGATAAGTGAGATTTTGTTATGTTTTTCACGATGAATTTTGAAAATAAAATTTTTTACGAGAATTCTATTTTATCGATTTTGAATTTTAAAAAATTATCATTTTCATAATATTAATTTATAGTGCAATTGTCTTCTAAATTTTAACAATATTAAAAGCATTTTTCCTGTTAGTTTTCCTTTTTATTTTTTTTTTAAATCCAAAATGTGCCTATCGTTTTATAAGGAATTTAATCACTTGCCTTTGTTTCTTTACTGAAAGCTAAGGGAAAAGCATTCATTTTACAAGCGCAGTAAGGCAGCGTAGATTTCCAATGCCCGAAATACAGCGAGCAATTAAACGATAAATCATCAGGTCAATTATATTTTTAATGATACGATGAAGTAATTGGTCTCAATTCTCTTAAAAAGGTTCACGTACTCAAAAAGCAAAACACGAGTAAGATTATTAAAATAGCCTAATTTTAATGTCTATCACAATTTTATGCTTAAAATCTTTTTTTAAGGAATTTTAAGGAATCACAAAAAATTTACATAATATATTTAGTTGAAATCAAACATAATTCATATATTCGGTAAGCCAACTGTTAACCATAATAATTGGGTAGAATGGCTATTGATAGGGGATCGAATCAAATAATAATTATAGTTAGACATTAGTGTAAAAGTGAATTAACTTACAAAAAATTTCATTTCTTGGCATAAACTTACTTAACATACAATCTTCAGACAAATGTAAATATCGTTTTCTAATACAAATTGCGCTGACAAAAGTTAGAATATTGTCCGTGTAGCTTGTTAAAAAGAATCATTGCATGGCTTTATTTATTTCGTCATTTCTGTTTCATTCAATAACACATCATCATATATAACCACTTTGTGCTATATATCTTTTGATATAAAATGCATTTAATAGAGAGTTCTTAATGTTTTGTCATGAGGAAGAATAGTACCAGAAACACACCCCTTTCATACTAATACTTCACATATTACAAAAAATTTTATTCTTTTAAATTTCTAGTCATTTTTTT
>JAPMOR010085035.1:216431-253670 GCA_026543865.1 Argiope aurantia
GCTACTATGGAATTAAATATTTGAAAAGCAGACAATGTAGTTTGATTATTCAAACCTTATTCTGACTTTCAAAACTTCAAAAATTTGATAATAATTTAGAATGCCTAAGAAATATTCAATTTTAATTAATGAATATTCCATTTAAATGGAAATATTTGCTTCGTTAAAATCGCCTATTCATAATCGTAGAAAATTCTTAGTTAATTGCAATTTATGGATTTCAAAATTGTTTCCGCGTTGAGAAAAGTATAGTAATGCTTATATAAAATCGGAGAATGAATTTCGAATATGTAACTCATATTTTACTAATGAGTCTCTGAAGTATTTGGAAATACGATGTCTTTTCTAGCATTAAACATAAATATTTTATTAAAGTAATATACGCTTTCTAAGGATTAAAAAAAATAAAGAACAAAGTAAAGTCATAGCAAATTCTTAGTTTGTAATTATTTACATATTTCCAAAACCGCTCCTGGGTAGAGAGAAGAACGATTTTGTCCATTTAAAATTGATAGAATAAATTTCAAAAATGTAACGCTGTTTAACTCGTGAGTCCCTGAAATATAACAAAGTCGCTGGACACAGGACATTAATATTTTATCAAAACAATAGATGTGTACTAAGAAATTACTGGAAAAGGTCAAAAAGATTTTGTTTTTGATATCGGTATAGATAGGAAGAAAGATAGGAATCTGACTGCGAAGTTATATTTACTTGCGACTAAAAATTTGCCGATAATTACTTTTAATGCATTCTGTTATGTTTTTTTTATCAGCTCCTAAGTTGTAAGATGCTAATTGCTCCGATCCAACCTAACACTAACAGCGTAATTGGATGAAAAAAAAAGCAAAGAAACTACTGCAAGTTAATTCTTTAACAGAATCCTATTAATTGCCATTACTCTTGCTTTTATGAAAGTAGTTTCAAAAAACATTGACATTAAAGTGGTTTTCTTTAATAGCATTGTTAATATTTATAAAAAGAATGTAGTATATTTAAATTCAGAAAAAAATAGCAATTATGTTTTTGATTTTTGTGATATAATTAATTTAATTATGTACATTACAACTCACTAATTATTCTGTAATTATTGTAATTTCAATAAGAATTATGAATGTATAAGATTTAAAAAATTTATCTCAATTTAATCTCATTAAGTCAGAAAGATATTTTGGCAATTAGAAATGCATATTAGCTAACACTTTTCTAAAGCTGAATGTAAGGACAGAAATCATAAATTTCATTTGAAATAAGATTAAGAATACTTTTATTCTATTTTTGCGCTGAACTTTATCTGAAATATAAATATATTTACTTTAATGCTTTTCTAGAATTTCCTATTTCATTTTCTTCTCCAGTAATTAATGTATTCGCTTACTATATTTAATTTGTCTATTGATTGGCATAATTACCTTAATACTTTTAATGGGTAATCTTACTACTGACAGCCAAAGGCAAAGGTTTTTGGGAATAACATCAATAATGGAAATACATCATACATAAATGATGAAAATATAATCAAAGAAGCTTTCAAATGCTTAAACGCATAAGCTGGGAAAGTGATACTATAATTCCTAAAATAAGGGAAAATGAAAGAAAATTTGTAGTGACAAACTCTTATGCTATTTTAATGAGATTAACTCTCAAATACATTTGAATACAACAGTGTGAAACTTATCATTCGGATGGAATTAAGTATGATGAAGAATTGAATCATCTATTACACTCAAACTTTCAAATCTGTGGATGTTTAGTTAGGATGCTATGTATCAAAACTAAACTAAAATGCTAACATAAATGCATTGTGCAGTTTTAATCCTTTTACGTTTTTCACTGTAAAATATTAAATTTATTTGGTTTATCTTTTCATACTTTGTATGTTAGAAAACGAAAACTAAATCAATCAGTAAAACGAAAAGAAGATTCGAGTTGAAGATTATTAAAAAGCACTAAGTTCTGAAAAAAAATCCAAATTTAAAAAAAGAAAGAAAATTATAATTCGGCAATATAAAATGCGATTTATCGTTTATATATACACTGGTGTGCAAAACTTAAGCAACAGGTATGTTTTTTGCCATAACTTCCCGAGAAATCATCTGATAGACATGAAATTCAGAAATGAGATACAGCATTTTGTTCTGAAAGAGTGACGAAAGCATAGTTGCGCAGAAATGAATACAATGCATACAGTATGGAATCAAACAAAAAAAGGCTTTATTGAACTCATAGTATCGTTACACATGATTGTCTGTTACAAGCGATTCCGAAAGCCAGTTCATTTGGAGAGAGGTCGGGACACGGTTTCATCCCAGTAACATCACGGAAAGAGTCGGTGGTTCTGGAGTTGTCTGGGGAGGCATTATGATGAAAGGGCGGACTGAGCTCCACGTTTTCGACAGAGGTTCTGTAACTGGAGATCGCTATTGTCAGGAGGTGATCCTTCCCCATGTGCGTCTGTTCCGAGGTGCCATTGGATCAGACTTCGTTTTTATGGATGACAATGCACGGCCACACAGGACTCATGCTGTTGAGGAGCTCCTGGAAAGTGAAGATATCACTCGAATGGATTGGCCGGCGTGCTCCCCTGATTTAAATCCGATAGAATATGTGTGGGATGCTTTGGGGAGACGCCTTGCGGCACGATTACATCCTCCTGGGAACACCCAACAACTTAAACAGATGCTGATTGAGGAATGGGCACTCTTACCTCAAGAACTGTTGGACAATCTGGTGCTGAGTATGGGGAGACGGTGCGAAGCAACCATTGCAGTAAGGGGAGGGCATATCCCATACTAAGGAGCATCTGCTTGCTGTTCTTCCTCTTAGACAGACAATCATGTGTAACGATACTATGAGTTCAATAAAGCCTTTTTTTTGTTTGATTCCATACTGTATGCATTGTGTTCATTTCTGCGCAACTATGCTTTCGTCATTCTTTCAGAACAAAATGCTGTATCACATTTTTGAATTTCATGTCTCTCAGATGATTTCTCGTGAAGTTATGGCACAAAAAATACCTGTTGCTTAAGTTTTGCATACCAGTGTGTTTAAAGCATAAAGAAAAAACTTTTATTCAATTTTCGTATAAAGAAAATAAATTATTTGAATCAATTTTTTTTTCAAATTTTCTCTTAAAAAGAGCGACGAAATTGAAAACTTATTGTTTTTGTTACTTATGGCACTTAAGCAAGCCCTCTGTCGAACCGTTAGTGATTTAAGCCGATTTTGTACAATAACTTCTGAAGGTAAAGACCCCTGAGCAACAGAGGGCAGAAGTCTGACTTCTATCTCACATGAAGATGACACACACATTCGCTTGCACAACTTCTTTTCACTGGGGCAGGGAGGGGGAGTTCTTTCACACTCACAGATAGAAGACAAGTGAAGGACAACCATGCCCGAACCAGGAATCGAACCCGGGACGCCTAAACAACGGGGAAGACGCGCTACCCCTCGGGAAGGACGCCGGCGATGAAATTGTATTTATTATAGACCATAATTTTAATATTCTACTATAAGTTTATATAAGCAGCATAAAACTAAAACTACACTGAATTTTAAAATCCCTTTCATGCATTTCTGACAGTGGATTTTTATTTGTTACCTTATGCTTGAAAATGAAATCTAATTTGATTGATTAACTCTGGAATGAAAACGTGAAACTTTGTTAACTTTGTTATTCAAACTGAAATCCTTACGTTATAGGGAAAAGTGAAAGTATCTTTACCGAACTACATCATCTACGGCTTTTCAATCAGCTGAAGACCAAATGCAATTCAGTTGGTGGTATTTCTAAAACTGCGTGAATTATGAAGCTAACGCAGTCACAAAACTTTGGACACCTTAGGCTTCTGCATAAATTCTGTAATCAGCAGAATATTTTGTAAATAAATTCATTGAAAATTTTTTAAAAAAATTAAATGTTAATTTGTTGATTTGTACACGAGCATTTTTTCATGTTGCAATAACCCCCCGGGGGGGGCACCTCGAAATGAGGATGAGATGCTTCCGGTATGGTGGTTGGATCTCGCCACCCTGGAGGGTACACAAAAAGTAGAGGAATCTAACTCCTCCCATCGATGACGGGACGTAATTCCTTCGGGAAGGGTTGTACCGTGGCCGGTGATGGCTCTAAGGACTTAACCACAGTTCCCGCCAGTTTTGCTGTTGCAGCGGTTCGGTCATTCTGTATTATTTATCCGTGTGCTTTCGGGCAGGTTCGGAGAGTGGCTTGTCACGTTGCAGTTCGTATAGGAGTGTCGAAGTATCTCATGTTAAAATTCAACTTGTGTATGCGATGATTCATGTGATTTCTATCCTTTAAAACAAAATATATTCTTCTTCAGTTTCTCTGTTTATAATACTGACCAAACTTTTGAAAATAGAATAGTCGTAGATTGGAAGTAAAATTGACCCTATGTCTGGATAGTCAAGTAAGTGATGCTTCCTATTCAGGTTTAACCCTTTGTTTGCAAGCTTACTGTGGGAGAGGGTTTGAATTTGAATATAATGAACTTCAATGTCAGATTGCAACCTCTTTTTCTCATTTCCGCTTCCAAATATATTGGAATATTTTAAGCCTCTATAGATCTATTTTCTTTACAGATCTATCTTTATAGATGTTTTGAATGATTTACCGTTTCCCAAACTTGCCCTAAATACCCGATATTTGACAGATTCTAATGCTTTGTAGAATTTACCAAACTTCCGATCAAGGAAATTATTATTGCAAGTGGAAATGAATTCACTATCTTCCAGAAACTAAGATTAATCAGTTATATTATTCAATACGATCAAACTTTAATGCATGTTTCTAAACCCTATACATCATATTTATATTGGTTAACTAATGAAGTTTCAATGGAATATCATACGATAAATAAAGAATATTTCTATATATTTACTATGCCGAATTAGGATGTGATATTTCAAAAAACTGAGATTTGTACGTAAAATTTGCGACTTTTTACTGCATTTTTACCAAGCCATTTTGTTTCCGAAAGAAATTTCAGGTGTTTTTTCAATCTAATAACAAAAAGATTGTCACAATTTATCACTTTCAAGTTAAAAATGGTACATTTTTATATAACGGACTTTCTGCTTATTTCAGAATAAAATTGAGCTTGTAGTGATTATTTTTATACATCCAACATTCCGCTTCTTCCAGAAGGGAAATGAATTTGTTCCCTATTAATTCAAGACATTGCATGATATCTCTCCGATATTTTCGATATTCTGAATGCAGTACAATATCATATCAGCATTGTTGGAAGTTCGTAATAATATAATTTTTTTATTTATTCTTTTCCCTATCTGTTTTAACAGTGAATAAAAAAAATACTAGAATTTTTATTCATCTTAATAGTATCAATAAAAATTTAAGTCAGAATTCAGTCTGTTAAAGTGTGGTGCTATGTATTCATAAAGGGTCAGTGATTTTACAATTCGCTTTTCAAATACTTTTCTGATACCTTCTTATATTGAGCTTGGAGCTCAAAAATTCCTTAGAAATAAAATGAAATTTCCCTCCTTCCAAATGGAACAAATGCAAACCCTGAGTATTGATTTTATCTTTTGTATTTCTTTTTATATGTTGATGACGAGCACTT
Organism: Argiope aurantia; assembly: GCA_026543865.1. Taxonomy (NCBI): domain Eukaryota; kingdom Metazoa; phylum Arthropoda; class Arachnida; order Araneae; family Araneidae; genus Argiope; species Argiope aurantia. The sequence continues at coordinate 222,041 of JAPMOR010085035.1, forward strand.
TAAGCATAAGCAGCGACGTAAAAACAACCCGAAATTCAGATATAAAAGTTTCTCTTATATCATAAATTACGAACTATGCATCGGTAAGAAAAACAATGTCGTAAATTATCCCCCAAATTGCGTGCCACACTGTCATTTCAATATGGAAGAAACAAAGTATAGTTCTCGAACATGAAAATATATCAGATTAGAAAGAAAGATAATAGAAGTATTAATAATCTCTAAAAAAACAAAATATACATTCATTAATTCTTTCTAATGTTTAGTTTTTAAATGTATTTTATTGTATATTTTAAATAATAAGAAAATGATTAAGACATACGATTTCATTCATGTACTATAAAGAATATTCATACTTTTGTGTCAAAAATTTAGGAATAAAATAATCGTAAAACTCTGATAGATAGAGACATAGTAGACATTTCAGTAAATTGTAATTTTAATAAAATTAATAATATGTTTTATTTTTAATGAAGATGTAAGTTATTATTTCTGATTTAATTTCCTAATAATATTGTTGTCATCATCTCACACTTTTTTTCTTTGCTGCTTTCTCAAATAAAGAGACTGCGATTGAACATAAATCGATTTCTTGTAAAATCTTTTAAATGAGGCACCCTTTTCTATATTTTAATTTTAAAATTATGAGCTTTTTATTCAAAATTCTGGAGCATTTTTGAAAAGTTTTATTCATAAATGGTTTTAAATATTATTTTTGATTCCTGATTTGGATTTCATCAAGAAGCCCCTAGTATTCTGTGAGATTCGTGTATATAATAGGCTATAGCTAAACTTCACCTGGTTAGAGCGTCTTCTCTGTATGAGTTTTAGTAACTCAAGAAGCTATGTTGTGAACCATTGCTTTCGTTTTTTTTTTCACTGCAATACATTTCAGATTTCAAAATCTTTAGGATTCACTATCAGTTAAATGGGTGCACAAAGAAGGAATTATTAAAATAAAACATGTGTAAGATTTCATTCAATAAACAATATATTAATACATATAACTATGCAATATAACTATGAAAAAAAGCAAGGATTTGTTTCTCGACAAAACTTCGAATGATTTTTCAGAACAGTAACTTTATGCTCAAACTTTTTCTTGAAGCCTAGAGATAGTGCCTTATGCTGAATGAAGAAGAAGTTTTCTATTGTTATTTGTTCCAACATTTCACGTAAAAACTTCTTATTAGTTTTTTATGTAGTAATCCATGGCCCCGCATACTCCGGTCTGAATTCCATATATTTCTGTTTATGGAGTTGCTAAAAGATTGTGGTTTAACGTGAAGATTTTGATACTTAAGCGAAATTAATTCCTCGCACCGGATATTTAAGATGTACAATGTTGTAATGTGCGACGTAATAAATTTTACGTCGCACATTGAGAAAATAACATTGCATTGCTCGTCACACGAGTAACAATGCTTCGCTTATTACATTTCTTGGTAATATGCTTGTTTTTGAAATTCATTTCTTTTGTCTTCCATTTTGTAAGGAAGAACTACTACTATAGTTTCATTACTTTCATTTGAAATGGCGCATATTTCAAATTGGAATTTATTGGATCATTAGTCAATAAATATTGAAATTATAATTGTTATTCTGAGTTGTTTTTTTTTTAATTTCCCGCAACAAACACTTTATAAATTTGTGGGGGTTTCTTTAATGCATTGAGCGCATAGTGCGTATACCAATTTTAAAGTCAATTCACCGATCGGTCACATCTTCAAAATTCAATATTTATTTTTATATTTCAAATTAGTTATAGTCACCTTATACATGGTATCCTCTCTTATTACTTTAAATATTGTGATACGACATATTATTCCTTTATTTGAAAAATTGGTCCAAAGTTTATCCAATAAAATACACAAATGTATGGATTTTTTAGAAAGGTATAATAAAGTCAGAAAAATAAATTTTTATATGGCCTTCTATAGGAAAAAATATCAATGACTAAATTGTTTTTCTTACACTTATCTATATATTTACATTCTCCTATGTGTAAAATTTGCTGATATATTAAAAGACAAATTTATTGATTTAGTCCATTTTTCCATACCTTTCACCAGCACTTGAATGAGACTTTCTTTGTTTTTTGGAGGGAAATATATATATCACAAAGATTATTAAAGGATAGAACGAAAAATAATAATCCATTTATTAATTTTTAGTAAACTTTCAGAAAATGCAGTAATTGCAGTGCTTAAAAAGTTGCTATAACTGAAAATCTTCGTTACCTGAAAAAAGCTACATTCTTTTACGAATACTTGTTCATATGCTATCGAGTTCATCACTTGAGACTTAAAAGCAGGCTTTTTGAATTCATCGGTAAAGTTATACAGAGAGTGTACTGCCAAAGTGATTCATCCTTTAATTCATATATAATGCTAATTAAAACTGAATATGTTGATAACCAATCAACATACAACAGCCAGGAAACAAAAAAAAAGAATTTCAAAAAATGCCACATCGCTTATTTGAGAATAATTGCCACTGATCATAAAACTCTTGCACGGAGATGGATTTATACTTAAAGTCATGGCTTTGAATTAAAGCACCACTCATCAATCCAAATAGATAGACCATTCTCAGAAAAGAAGGATTTGATTTTATCTAAAGAAGAACACATTATAAAACTCTAGATATCGATTGTGTAGTTGTCCATGCAGCTGTTGCAACAATCCATAAACTCCACGAATTCTATATGGATTCTACTTATTAAGTTGAAATATTCTCTATATTTTCGGTTTTGGAATATTGAATTTCGAACTGACAAATCTTACATTAGTATGAGAGCAACTTGAAAAAATAAAGCCAATTTTAATGAAAATTCCTTTATTATGTGCATAACACCTTATCCTCCCTGTTTTTACCAGAAAAGTAAGGATCTTGTTGCTTATAATCACTAAATAGTTCTGCAGATACATTTTCTAGGAGGTAACCACAAATTCGAAAAAATGACATTTAATTTCCCCTACAACTAGACCAGCATTACGATTACACACAACCTAATTCGTTAGCATGTCTAAACGTTTCCTGTTACTGAAATATATTATTTTTTTCAGAAAGCACACAACTCCTAGCAAAGAATTTTATTGTTTTGCTTACATTTAAGTACTTTTATGAGGTATTTTAAATGCTCAGGTTCTTTATTTTATTATCAGCAAAACTGTGAAAAAAATTTATTTTGAAGTGATGTCATAAGAATCATTGCTAAAAAATACTATTTATAAAAGAACTCTACTTAAAAATAGATGAAAGGAATAAATTCTTTTCGGGTGAAATTTCTAAACATCTGTTCGCAACAGTTTACAATAAACAAAACATTGTTATTGCACAAGCTTTCTTAAAATCGGCATCAGAAATTTTCAATGGAATTTGATCTCAGATTAATATCCACTTTTAAACATCTGATTTCAAAACCTGATCCATAATCTAATTTATTTTATTAAACTTTAAAACCAAAACAATGACTATTTTTATAATAATAAAATAACAAATATATATAGTTACATTTTAATCAGGAAATATAAGTTTATTTTAAGAATTTTTTATTTTTTGAAAAAAAAAGCATATACTCTCGAGAAACTTTATTCCGTAGTCATAATTATTTCTTCTTCTGGGAAATTACATTTATCGAAAATCATATTTTAGTATATAGTTTCGGTTTTTCTCCATCTCATATGTCTTCATTTTCTCTCTGTTCTGTAAAAAACAACTGGTTTCTTCATCGCTATCTAAGAAATCTTTTAAGTAAAAGAAAACAGTAAAGAAATCTAATCTTAAGAATTAAATTACCTTTCACTTACTGTAAGAGATAGATTGTCAGAAAAAAATAATGTGCTTGCAAAATTTTGGGGCAGAAAATTTTATTACAATATGCGAAATTATTTTCATCTTAAAAGGGAGACTCGATAATTTTTAAATAATCCTAAAAAAGGAGGTTGCAACAACACCAAGCTTATGTCAATAAGCGGTGCCTATTTAATGTTTTGTCTGTTGGTGCAATTAACGTGAAATTAAAATTTAATTAATCTGTGAACTCAGCCAATTTCTTTGAATTTTAAAATAGTTTATTTTTTCGAAAACATACAAGTGTGCAATATTTTAAAAATTAACAATCAGAAAGCGAGGGAACTACATCAAAAAGCGAGAAGAAAATCAATAACAAAATCCCATCTATACAAAAGCCAAGTAAAATAAAGTATGTAATTAATATATTAATACAGAAATTTATTGAATATTTAAATATTGAACTCAAAAGTCATTAAATTACTTAGCCTATTTCTGTTTTCTTTTGTGCAGATATTTTAAATTCATTCAGGGGGTTTTTTTCGGGGGGGGGGGGGGTTTGAAAAATATACCATGTAAAAAATGTATAAGAAAATTGTTTTTTCCACACAAAAAAGCATCCTTTACAACTTTATATATATTTGATAGATGGTTAAGATATATCTCCTTAAACCAAAGAAAAAAAAACATTTAAAAAATGTTTCAGCTTGAAATTAGTATAAATGCAATTTTATTTAAACTTCATTAAAATAAAAGAAAGAATCAAGAAGGATTTTGTAATAAAAATCATTATTTTATATATTTTCAACTATGACAAAATTTTCCAATAAAATACAATATATGTGCTAATAAGTATTTCATTCTTGTATATGTTTTGTGATAAAAATCAAGTAGAATATATAGTTTTTTGAAAAGATTTATTCCAACAAATGTATTATTAAATACATTGAGAAAACTAATTTAATCTTTAAATCTTTAAATATTTTAATTTATTCATAATTTCTAAAATTATTAACATTATAATATATTAGAATGATTATGAAATCTCATTAAAGCCCGTCCATTATTTTGCGTTGCTAAAATAAGTAGCTTAGAGCCTTTATTGGGCTAAGATTCGACGGCATGTTGTTATGGTTTTGTATCTAATCCTTGGTTGTGTTATTAGCAAGAATTGTGAAATATCATATTTTTACCGACCTATGTAAACTTGAGCTGATGAAGCTTTTCTTTAACCTAATGACTTATTTAAACAGATGCCAACGGTTGATATAATCGATAAATATTTACAAAAAAATAACTAAAATAGTTTTTTTCTTACTATCCATTTATTTTATTAAATACTGTACTGCATTTTCACAAAAAAAATGTTTACGAAAAGAATTGTTTAATAATTTCAAATTCTTACATAAGATCCATGTAAAGTACTTATCGCACGACAATATATTTTTAATTTTCAACAAATATTAATATAGTCCATTTTATGAAAATTAAAATAAAAAAATTAAATTTAAAGTTAAAATTAATTAAAATTCAATGCAACATAATTACACGCAGCTGTTCTCTCCAACTATCTTGAAATTAATGAGGACTAGCAAAGGCCTCCGGTATTTTAATTTTAACAATACTTTTCATACAAAATTAAATTCCTAACTTATAATCAGGGAGTACAAATTCATGAAATTGGTGCCATAATTTGTCTGAGCACAAGTGCATTTACCTTTCACAGATTAATAAATGCCTGAAACTGCTGACATGAAAATCAAATATTCGCAGATCCTGTAGAAATGAGATATCGCCGTTGAATAGAATAAAGTTAATTCCACAAATAGATGATCCTTTGCCCTTTCTGCATTATACTCTATTTTGTTCCAATGCTGTTTGAAGCAATTATTCTTAAGAGGCCACCAATTAGATGAATACAAGAGATTGCAGGCATTTTTCAAATAATTGTTCTTAACAATAATGAAAGAATTTTGCAGTAATCGTAAAAATCGGAGCACTTTGAGAGGCGTTCTCATATTCACACCATAGTCGTATTTCCATTTAATATAATATGTTGTATAGAATGTCTGCTTTCTATCGAATGCTTGGACATTTTTAAGAAACCGTTAAATATGAAAATTATTTAAAGATGTTTTATACCTTCTCTGTATGCATTGTATGTAAGCATTATATTAAATGATAAATGCTATTTAGGCAAAATATGAAATTTGGACTGTGATAAGACTTTTAATGTATGCATTTTAAATGTATGCATTCTGCAAAAATACAAATACTATTCGTATTGCCTATACTAATGAGCTAGATATTTAAAAAATGGAAATAAAAAATTTTACTCTTCAGAATGGTAACAAAAATCACTTGTTAAACACAGTTTTAATCTCTCTTTTTTTTACTAACATGGATGGAGAGTTCCCTGCATTTTTATTTCCTTATTTTTAATATAGCAGTATTTAATGAATCAAGATTCATTTACGTACATGTTTCTAAAAGTGAAGCACAATCTGTTTAAAAGTAATGATATGTAATAATATTTAAATGCGAAAGTTTTATTGAATAGTATGTGGAGTATAATCTCTATAAGATGATGATGAATATTTGTCATTTTTTTCATATTTTTAGATTTTTTTAGTCCGAAATGAATAAATCTGTAGACGTATTTCTTTCGTGGAAAAAATTCATTAACTGAATCGATGCAAGAAATCAAAACTTTTTTTCTTATCTTCCAATTTCACTCATTACTGGTAAATAGTCTAAATATTTTATTTTATTTATGCATAGCTCTCAAAAAAATATTTTCATTTTTCTAAACAAATAAAAAGCGTTTTTAAAAACATTTTCATAAACATATAAAAAAAGCACAATTTTTTAATTTTAAAAATTTTCTTTTTTTTGAATTTTTAACATATATTTCAATATTATAAATATTAAAAAATATTTAAAAAATAAATTTCTTAAATTCAAATATATTTGCTGACTTTTTTCTTTCAAAATTATAACGAAATCAAATAAATCCATTAACACAATTAAGATTACGTTAAAATCTTAAATTTTGTCGTTAAGAATATACCTATGTACCACATCGTAAAAATGTGGCTCATTGGGAATTGATCTAAAAAAAATCTACAAAATTACATTTTTAAAAAATATGAAACAACTATTATTAAATAAAAATGAGTAAAAAAACGAAATGATGCTCAAATGTGATTTAAAAAAAACATATTTTTCTTTAAATAATGAAGTAAATGAACAACTTGTATCTCCTAAAGTAAGCATCATCTTTCACATGAAGCAGTGTAATGAATAAAATACAGATTTCCTTTCTCTCCTTTCCTTGCGTTATTAGCGTCGCCATCCTGGCGTTGAAACAAGTAGTTTCCCTCCCACTCAAGGCATTAGTGTCGCCGAATTCAGTGGCGGAGAAATGGGAAGATTTCTCCATCAGTATCAGTATCTTAATTCCACGGAGGTAGATGTAGACAGGGGAACTTTTATAGGATAGAAAAGAGAAAATATAATTATTGTCATCTCTCTGACCAAACACGGAATCGTGTTGTTTCCTTTCTTGCAAAACATCATTTATTCTTTAGCATTTTTGATTAGTTCCTTTCTCTGGTCAACCTAAATAAATAAATGAGTACATCTGAAAGATTATAAAATAATATATTTCTTGATAAAACAAAATAAGATATTTCCTTTCCATTTTGTCAATATGTAGTTGATTTAATACTTAAGGTAATGTAAGTCAAAATTAAATTAATTTTTTAAAAAGAAATTACATTTTTGTTTATTTATCTAAGGTACTTGTTGAGATCATTAAATACTTTTACAGTTCATTCATTAAAAACACACTTTATGCTGTTTTTAGAGCTGCTGTTTATGTTGTTTCTCTAAATTCTGTTGTTTCTTATGTTGTTTTCACACTTTATGCAGTTTCTTTAAATGCTGTCGATTTTTGGCAACTCTTGATACTTGCAGTATTCAATATTTCAACAAGTGAACTTATTGTAATGCGAATATTTCCTCGTGTGTTTAATGTAAAAGATTCAGAAGAAACTCGTCATGACATTGAATTATATGACCTATTTTAAGTAATGACTTTCTAAAGAAACGCAAAGAGAAAGACATTAATAATTTTAAAAAATAAATTGTAAGCACTGTTTAATTTTTCATCAAATTTCAACTCAAAAAATGTATTGAGTGCACTAATACATATTTAAGACATACCCTTGTACATCAAGAAGGAAAAAAGTAACAAAAATTAATTATTTTGGATAGTTATTCAACAGCCTAAGCATTTTTTCTATTAATTATTTAATTAATATTTTAAATTTTGATTTTAAAAACTGTACAAAAGCTATAAAAATAATAATAACGAAAAAATAGTGAAAATGCTAATATAAAATCATAAATAAAACTCATGTCACCTTTTACCATTTTTTTTTGTTATATGCCAATTTCTTATCCAAATTAATTCTTTATTAATAAAAAATATTACAATTCATGTGCATGACTACATATCAAATTGGATAAGAAGAACAAATGTTTTACTTATTTCATCATCTTCATAATGGAGACTGCTTTCGCTATCAATGGGAATATGATTCACTGTTTGTTTATTTATTGGTTAATTTTAAGCGTTTTCACTTTTGATAAGAACCAAAAGCTATATTCTGTATACTCTAAATATCATTCTGTGGAAGTTTCACGTTATTATCTTGCAAATTGCTTGGGGCTTATCAAGGGCAATATTTATTTTACGCCTCTGCATGTCTATATATTTTATTAGGGTAACTGATCTAACAAACTTGGTCTAGACAGAGGCTAGACCAGTTGAATAAGTCAGGTCAATGACACATTTCGTCGATCAGTATCACTAACCATTCAGTGGCACTATATTCATGATTTCTCAAATATTCATTTTGAAACAGCAAATCTGTTTATCAATAAGATGCAATCAATCTTGGCTTTATAAAATGTCATAATATAAGTGTAACAAACCTTTCTGCGCATTGACTTTTATTTGAAGCATAAAAAAATCTCTGTCTTGCATGTTAAAACCGCGATACATACTTTGTTGGAAATTTGTTTTAACCTTATTCCCATAATGAAGGCATCAACAGGAACAAATTAATGAAAACTTTTCACTGATCAAAATCAAAAATCAAGTTTCAAAAATATGGGTTTATTATTCCGCACAAAATTATGATGTCATGAGATATATAGGATTTAGGCTTAGTAACATTTACCAATATAACAAAACCATATAGCTAATGCTAACGCGACACACATCCAGAATGTTGTGATAAATTAATTATGAATCCATTATCCTTTAATTATCCATCTATTATCCATCCTAATCCATTAGGAATCTTGCAGACAAAATAGAACTGGATGACATAGCATAGTATGAGTCAACATGCAATTCAAAATTAAAGAGCATATCCAGTGACATTTGTCAAGGGACTTTGAAATAATTTTGTCAGTTGTCTTAATTCGTTCCTTCACAAACTAGAGAAAATAGTAATAATTTAAGGTAATATTTATATAATTTACCGTATGCCATTGGCGAACAATAGTTACGAAACAACCTATTAGTGTGAGATCATTTTAATATTATATTAAAAGATGATATATTATTTTAATATTTTATTAATTTATTATGATATATTTAAATCATTGCGTTTTTGAGTTATAGGGTTTACGTATTTCTGAAAGTATGAAGTACGTATTTCTGAAAGTATAGACCAACAAGAATTAACCCCTCGTTTTATTTGGTTCAAAATTTCATAGATGTCTACCCTGTTGATGTTAAATATAGTTACCAAATTTGATTGATCTAGCTCTCTTCATTTTGTATCCATTGTTTTAACTTATATTCGAGAAACTTCCTCTGAGCGGAGTTTGTTCAAACTTTGATAGAAATTTACAAATTTGGTGTATAGGCCGTATGCCAAATTTCGTACGCCTAACTCAAAGAGCTTCTAGAGCTATTTTGTCACAGACATACAGGCATTTTCCAAAAATGTGTTTTTCGAACTTAAGGAAATCTAAAATCTGAATATTCAACGAAATTTCGAGTGAGAATGTTTTGCAATACTTTCTCTATATTTCGTATACGAAAATATAAAAAGAGAATAATTCGGTGTCGTCTTACACATGATCATAAAAATTAAGGGGTTGCACTTAAATAAATAATAAAAATCAATCACAATTATACTTACTGCCGTTGATGATTAATTTTATTTAGAGCATTTCAATGGAAAATGCATGTTAGATTTGATTAAGATAATCATCGTCGGCTCAGTACAGAGAAATATGGTCTCAGCGGTATAAAAAGCAATAATGTAGAGCATAAACAGCCTCTTAAAAGAATGCAGTGACATTTGAATGTCTTAAAAATTACGCAGTTGAAAATGTTCAAAACATTTCATTTGAATGACCCAAATATAATTAAATGCAACTCTAGAACTCATAAAAGTCAACATGAAACTCATAAAACCATGGAAACCTGATGATATTTAGTTTCAGAGAAAAAAAATCACCCTATATATCAAGAATATCCCTGAATCGTAACAATATTACTGATTTTCTTCCACCAAATTAATCGTCCTCTTACTAATCTTTCTTTTTCTTGTGACTAATTACAATTACGTCTCGTGTATTGGCAATCATAAAAGCTCGGACATGTTTAAAAATGCTAGAGCTATCACTACTAGAACAAGTTTCTTATTTATCTTAATTAATTAGGAAAACTATTTTAGCCGTACAATTTACCATCGAATAATTAGCAACTTTCATTTGAATAGAAGCAGATGGTGAAGTGGTTGTGGTAATAGAATGAATATCTTTGCGCTTTTTAAGCGTGGAAATTCCTGACTTCGAATGATAAAATAATTAATTTAAAACTAAACGTCTAATGATATTAAAATGCATTTTATTACATTAGTATCTGTTTAACACTCCTGGGATTCATACCTTTTATCAAATCAGTTGATCCTATTTATACTGCAATTAAGAAACAGAAAAAAAGTGGTAATTTAATTAGATAGAATGTCCGAATCACAGATGCAAACATTGATATACCGGTGATTCACACGCATCATGAAATTAATTTACATCTACTAACGAATCAAATTATCCTTTCTCTACTATAGTTAAGAAGCAAAAAAAAGGGTCATTTACTTTGACACATGGTCAGAACCACATTTACAAACATTGAAAAGCTTGTGATTCATATATTTTATCAAACCATACGACCCTCTCTCTACTATAGTCAGATACAACAAAAAGGGGGTAATTTAATTAGGTAATCACAGACGCAAACATTGGTACGCCTATGATTGATTCACACGTATTATCTAATAAATTTACATTTATTATCGAATCAAATTATCCTTTCTCTACTATTGTTAAGAATCAACAAAAAGGGGTCATTTGCTTTGACAAATGATCCGAATCAATTTACAAACATTGACAAGCCTGTCACACGCATTATTTAATTAATTTACATCTACCATCGAATGAAATGACCCTTTCTCTGCTACAATTTAGAAACAGCAAAAAAGTAGTCATTTACTTTGTCAAATGATCCTAATCACATTTGCAAACATTGACACGCTTGTGATTCATTTATTTTATCAAACCAGACGACTCTCTCTCTGTTATAGTCAGATACAGCAGAAATGGGGTAATTTAATGAGATATATGGTCTGAATCACATTTACAATCATTGACACACCTGTGATTCACACGCATTAGCTAATTAATTTACATATACTATCGAAGCAAACGATCCTTTCTCTACTACAATTAAAAAACGGCAAAGAAGAGGTGATTTAATTAGATAGACGGTACAAATAACGCACGCAAACATTGAAGCGTTATGATTCGCACGTTTTTTCTCTAATTAATTTACATCTACTATCGAATCAGATGACCCTTTCTCTACTATAGTTAATAAAAAAATAGCAAAGAAGGATTCATTTGATTAGATAGATGGTTCGAATCCCACACGCAAGCATTGACGCCTGTGGGATTCCTATGATTTAGAAGTACTCTCTAATTAATTTACATCTACAATCAAATCAGATGGCCTTTTCTCTACTACAGTCAAGAAACAGCAAAAAGTGTGTGCTTTAATTAGATAAATGGTTCGAATCACAGGTTATTATGCACTTGGCGGTAAATGCATAATAATATTCGATTAATTTAATCAAAAGTTTTTAATTTTAAAGTTATATTATTAGTAAGTCATTAATTAGTTTCTTTTTCAAAAAATAATAGATGCGATTTAATGAAAGTATTGGAATAGTGTTGTCAATGTATTAATTAACATTTTATAATTCTCTATTATATTATTATTAGTATATTAACTTATTTTTTAATTAAAATATGATAGATGCAATTTAATGAAAGTACTAGAATAATGATGGCAATGCATTAATTGGCATTCTATAATTCTCAATTACATTGTTATTAGCAAGTTAATTTATCTCTTATTTAAAATGCGATCGATAATATTTAATGAATATATGCTCCCTCTGCAAATTAATACATATATTACATTGACCTTCAGTTAACAAGAGATAAAAACTGTTACTAATTTGTAAATTCATTGATAGATTTTTACAAATAATAATTTTAGGGAGCATCATTTAATTTTTATGATAGTCTGAAAGATTGAAGAAAAACTACCTTGAAAAAACAAGTTGTTTTGGAAAGAAAAAATAAAGATTTGCGATTTTCTCTTAATATGGCCGAAAACAAAATATTCCATCATTTTGTGCTGAAGACTAACATTAATTGCCTAATACTAATTTAAACTAAAGAAAAGCCTTTAACAGGCCAATTGATTGTTTACTTTAAAAATAATTGTAATTTTATCACGAAATTCAAATAATTTTCTCCAAAGTTCAAATAAAGAAATTTTTCTGGGCTAAAACAAAATGTTACTTAATGTTTTTGCAACAATTAAACAACGATTTAAATTGAATTAACTTTCCGTAAGAATTCCACAGGAAAATCAGAATTATTCAAATGACGATTTAATTAACACTCCTATCGTTAAAAATTATTTTATTTTTATTTAGAAAATCCAGACAAAATTATAATACACAAAGATTTATCTTAATTATTTGTATTTTAATTCCATTTATCATACTTTTTTAATTTGTAATGGGTAATTGTTTTCTGATTATTTCAAATTGGTTTGAATTTTAATGAATATTTTCAGCACCTTACGATTTTATGATTTTGTTTCTATATCTAAGGACTTAATTTTAAAAAATAAGTTATTTTTATATTTAAGCACACATCTAAAGTATGTATTTAAAAAGTTTTCTTTTTAAATTATTCTTCAATTATTTAACATATTATGTAATACATTATCATTAATAACTAGAATCAAGAAGTCAATCGTTTTTAAATTCACTACCAGTTGTCGATTCTGAAAAAACAAAAAGTATTTAGAACACATTGATTAACTGATAATTAAAATCTGAAAAAATTGATATTTTGTATTGTCTACAGCAACACACAACTGTGCAGCATTCCAGAATTCTAGAACAAATAATACAAAGAATACAAAATTGCATTTTTGCACACATGAAATTTATAAATATAGAAGTCGAATTAAATGAAATCCCGTAAAAATTGTATATTTATAATTAATTTAATGTAAACAATTAATCTGAAATAGAAATAAATATTAAATAAAAGTTGAAACAAATATTTTCCCCAAATTAGTAAACGTATTAATGTGCAAGATACAGGAAGTGAAAGAAATAATTTATCTTTTGTAATTGACTTCTTTTCGATATCGTTATAAATAGACAGTAATATATCAACCATTTATTTATTACTTTTTGTGAAGAAAACGAAAATATTTGTCAATCGTGAGCCAGTTGGTCATTATTTTATTGTCCCCTATCTCTTGAGCAGGAAGATGAAAGCAGTGAGAAACCACAGGCCGATTCATCTTGTGATGACTTTTTTTTTCTTCTGCGTAAATGGCTTGTCATGAAAAATACAATAATGTAGGGCAAAGTAAATCGATCCATTGGTATCATCAAAAGAGGTCAATATTCTTCAGAGCTGCATCTGTGTTTTTCCTTATATTTACGTATCAGTGTTCTAATTCCCCTCTCAATGTGCTCGACTTAAAATTATACAAAAGCCTAATAACAAACTACTAGTAACGAAAATATTCTCTCCATAATCTCCTAGAATATTTCCATTTCCCAAATTTTTATAGTACAATTTATACAACAAATTTTTATAGTACGCATATTAAATTTCATTTTATCTTGATTTATTTCATTTGTATGTGCACAAATAGACAATCTACGACATAATATTGTATCAACCGCAAATCAACACAATAGACACAGAGATAATCGATTCTTTGGTAAATTTTTGTCTAAAATTTGATATACAATTTTTGTGGTAAAAATACAGCAGAAGTACGCATAAGAAACAATTCCTTACTCGAAATACGAAATATTCTGTAAACGAAGCAACTTTTTCTGTAGGAATCCGTGTAAAATAAGACAATGCATTCCACTCAGAAAAAAATATACTGCAAAACATCACTCGTCAAACAATTCTTTTTTTTTCTTTTTTTTTTCTTTTTTTCTTTTTTTCTTTTTTTTGCATTGTGCATTTTGTTTTGATCGTTATGCGAGGTTCTAGTTAAGCGAAGTTTGACTGTATGCTCCAAACTTTCTCCAACTGCATTTTATCGTATTCCATGCTAATTAAGATCAATCAGACATAATTACTTTCTTAGAATTTTCACCCCCCTCATTTTGAGAGAAATGTACAATTTTGAAACAAAGACTTTAAGAAATCTCTACTTTTTAAATAAATTTACTCCATCCAAATGTTTTTGTTTCAGATCGACAGACGGTTTTTAAAGGCATTTTGTGAATATTTAAAATGTTTTTGTTACCTAAAATAAATGCATGATCCTTCGTTAAATTGTATTGGCTATTTCAAAAAAAAAATAAAAAAATTTCAGTCTTATAGCTGTTTAAAATTAAATATATTTTCAAAAATTATGATGAAATCAAAATCATTCTACTATTGCTTCTTTAAAATTATTTTAATGGAAAATTAAAATTTTCAATCTTATAGCTGTTTAGAATTAAATATATTTTCAAAAATTATGATGAAATCAAAATCATTCTACTATTGCTTCTTTAAAATTATTTTAATGAAAAATTAAAATTTTCAAATTTTTAAATTTCAGTCTTATAGCTGTTTAAAATTAAATATATTTTCAAAAATTATGATGAAATCAAAATCGTTCTACTATTGCTTCTTTAAAATTATTTTTCTATCACTGTACATTTTTAAAAAAAATCTTTAGATTGTACTAATAAGCCAAATTATTTTTCTATTTTTTCATTTGAAATGCCGATCTTCAATCAAAATGAACAAAAAACAGAGTCTTTAAAGATTTCGAAATAAAAAAGAATAAAAAAAACTTGTTTCCTATTGGAGCAAGATAAGTAAATTGAACATATATTTTAAATGGGTCATTTTAGAACGAGCAATTATTTTTTAATCAGGCAACATTGCGCGAAAATAATTTAAACCTTCGAAAAGCACTTTAAAAATGGGTACCGGAATTTTTGTTGTTGTTGTTGATTGTATGATATATACTAGTAGCAAACTCAGAAACAATTCAAAATGAATTGCATTTTGAAAAAAAAAATCTGATTATTTTATGTTGAGCTTAACTTATGTAACTAACTTATGTTAAGCTTCAGATTACGTTCTGCAGCTTAATCGAGAGATAAATAAGCAAATAGCTTATAAGTATAAAATGTTTTGGAATTTAATTTATTTTGTTTCATATACTTGTAAATTTTTCGAATATCAACAATAGTTAAGTTCCAGCTGCTAGTAAAGACTTGCGAAAATAAATATATAAATTGCTAAAAATTTGATTCACTAAAATCTATGAAACCATCCAAAGTGTTACAGAGTTTTTTTTAAATAATAGTAAAGAAGAAATAAGTTCTTCATTTTATTTATAAAGTAATTTTTTTAATATTATAGAATTTCAGTTCAAAATCAGAATTGCTTTAAGTTTAATATTTCTTCTCCTGGTTGTATGATAGGAAGTAAATATACGTTTGATTGAATAATATCTACTGTACGATGAATTATATTTCTAAATAAAAGAGAAAATTGGGGCCATTCATGAAATTATTTTATTTGATATCACGTTGAATAAAACGGATAAGCTTTCCACCAAAAATATTCTAGCGAAAAAATGTCAGATGTCTGTTAGATGCAATAATGCTACTAAGAAAAAGGCGAAATCTCTATTTTAACGGAATGCCAAATCTAGTCTAGACAGAATCATAATGAAATTCGATACAGGTGAATTCTCTAAGATTCAAACAATGAGAAAATGAGCTGGCAGAATAAAAATTCTGACATTTTTGATGGAAAAATGGGATTCAATTAATTTGGAATTTCGTTTATTTTTAAATCTATCATATATCTTGCTATCATTTTTTGAACTTTTTGACAGAATGGATTATTCAGAAAAAAAATCACTTCAACTGCACTGCGATCGCGAGAGTACTCATTATTATATGCAAAATAAGGATATCATTCTCAAGGCAGAAAGAAATGCAAATTTTTGGAAGGGATTGGAAAATCAAAAACCCATCTTCCGATGAATGCATTAAGTCATGTGCTTTCGAATGCGCAGAATGTGTCAATAAATTCACCGCCAACTTTGTATGTGTTCAGCGAAAGTAAACTTAATCATTGTCATGTCAATAGTACAGAGACAAGTTCGAAAGTTCACAGAATAATATGGTAATGTTCATGATGGTGGGCGCTAATCAGTTGCGATAGAAAAACTTGTCAATAATGTGTAATTAAAGGGAAGAACAATTAATGAATCGCAAAAACAGCATAAGGAATTATAAATATTTACAATAAGCTGCCCGATTAAGACTTCGTGAAATTGTATCGTATAGTCTGGAGTTCTGGAATATACTCCAGTTAGATTTTATATCAATTAATCGATAAATAAGATGAGATAGGAAAAGGCGTTACAATTTTTTACTATGTTCTGTGAAATGAGCAATAATTTTTTGAATCAGAGAGTACACACGCTTGTCCCATGAGAATATGGAAACAAAAGAGATTGCATAGAATGATAACCTTCATATTCTTATCTCAGAAAACCTAATTATCACATAGAATGCATTTTTCTTCAAGACAAGAGTACAAAATACAGCCCTAGGTTACGAAATATATCAACACGTATATATATTATATTTAAATATAACACGTATATCAACAGAATATACAGCACATATATCAATTATATTTAAATATAATCCAAAACAGGCACCTTAATTAACAAATAAGGTTTTATTTTTCAATATTTTTTAATTGACCAAAGGAGCTTATTATTTAGACATTTTAACCCGCAACTAGAGACATGAATCTCCTCATGCGGCTAGAGACATGGAGTCAAAATGACTCCATTGATATTTTTCTTTTCTGTCTTCAGTAAACAGCATTGGAATTAATTTTGAAAACACAATACATTCTTGAAATCATGAAGTTATCAAAAATATAAAAAATATTAACAATAAAAAGGTTAAATGTTATAATATTAAATGTTGAGAAGATGTTATAAAAAAATCACTAATCAATCTTTTAATGAGTATTACGAAATTACACTACTGTTAATGACTGTTAGAATTTAACAAACAAAAATGAAGAATGCAATATTTTAAAATATTTTTTTAAGAATATTTCTTTATTCTTTTTTGCATTATTAAAATTAAAAGCAGTTTCAGAGACATGGAGTCAATGACTCAATAAATAATAACAAAAACTTTGAAAAAGAATAACTTGGTCATACGCACGTGTTAATGTTAGACTTTTGTCAACATGCTGATGAAAGAACAACTTGAAGGTACTGAGGAGATAATTGTATTCAATGACAAAGTACCATGTGATAATCAGAGCAAATGAACAACATGGAATCATTTTGACTTTCATTTTCAGTTGCGGTTTAAAATAATTACTACAGATATTAATTTTCATCGTATATTATTGATATGTTTGATTTTACATGTTTTTTATATACTAATTTTATAAATATAGTCTGTCCCTTGATAATTTGCTTTTTAAGTTATTCTGGCATCCATGGCACTTGTGCCTGTTTATTTTTAATCTAATGAGATTTTCAGAGTTGCTGATTTTGTAGAAACCCTGATCGAGTTGTTGTATGGATATCTTTCAGAGGAGACAAAACTATTAAAATCAAGTTAATAGGAATATCAAATAAACCAAATAAAAAAAGAATCCGGCCTGAAGACTTTTTTCAAGGGTCACCCTCAGGCAGGGATTCAAAAAAAAGGAGGAGACCTATTTTGAGGACATATCTTTATGTTATGATATTCTTAAAGTGGTTGCTTGCGTTAGATTGCATTGAGAATCTAATTAGAAATTTTAAATAAGCAATTTATATTCAAGGTTATTGAGGTTACTTTTCATAAATGATAAGTAAATATTAATCATTTATTGTTCATATATTTACTTTTACCCTTTATAATTCTTCAGATTGCATTTTAAGAAATTCATCTCCTTTTAATATCCCCAATTATTTAAAGTAATTGTATTTAATATGTTTTTAAAGTATCATAATTATTGAATCAATTTTTCTTTAAAAAATGATTAAAAGTTCTAATTCTTGATTTATTTTCTTTTTCTAGCATTCGGGTTTGTTCCGAAAACTTATTCTCTAAATTTGGTGTTCTGGTAAGTAACATCTCTTTTATAAATTCAAATTTCAAATTTAATCTTTAATTATCCATAATTTTATTACACATATGTTTATAATGGTGGGATTTTCATTTAATGAAATATTTTATTAAAAAATTTAGTTTGATTCTCAAGTATTAGTTGGATAAAATTTTGCAATGATGAACAAATTATCATTGAAGGAATTTTGGATCCATTCTCACAAACTACACTGATGCGATGTAATTCTTTTTTCTGTGTTACTTTGCGAAAACACATGTCTCAACATAAGCAGTTTGGAAAAAGTTTTCAGTTGCATAACTGCGTCAACTGATCCTCATGTTCAGCGATATTTCAGACTTTTGGATACATTTCCACATTACAGTTAAATCTTACGTTAGGAAAATTAATTCAACCAATATGAGTGTCCATCCACGATATTTTCGAATACTTCCACAGTATAGTTCCGCAGCCTATGAGCCTAATCAATGATCGCGTCCTTTTATATATCAGATAGATCACTCTGTTTCTATATCACAATAACTGAAATTCCTTCCGCTTCCCTAGGAAGCTATTTATAAATCTTAATACATGCAGTGGAACCAAGAAAACTTCTGTTTCTGACTCATTGTTGTTGAAAATAAATGATAGTTACATGACTGTGTTTATTTAGCTCCATAATATAGTGAAAGCAACGAATACGCATTCTGAACCTTTTCCTGCAGACTCATAGATCGAAATTTTGTTACTAATCTTCAATTTGGGTATTAGCACTGCAATGAGGTTACATTTTTCTAGTTCACTGTGGGTTTGGCATATCACGTTTAAATACATGCAGGGATTGACGAGCTAACATTTGATCTTACCTACTTTATGCTTATAAAAATAAAAGCCAAATTGCATTCACGTAATTTCTATGGATTTTTTTGCAATGGCATGTACAGGAACGATCAGAAGATTTCTCAAGATCAGTTTTAGTCCAAAATATTTCATAAAAATCTACAATTTCGGAATTAAAATTTATCTAAATTCGGAAAAAGAAATAGATATTATATATAGTTTCATCCTTCTAGCTTATTGCATTTATGAATTATCATACTCATAAATAAAATTCTAAAAGTATGATTTTAAACAAACATGCTTTAAAAACGTAGATTGATAAAAATCTTGAGATGGTTTTTTTTATGAATGCAGTACTTTTTATTAAATATTTTGCATACGAGAAAATTGAATTTTTATGCGAGCAGTAAAAGAAATATGTGTTATTATAATCAGAGATCAGATCATTTCCTAAAATTTAACCTTTTTCCTCCACTTCTCACATACAATGTAAAGCAATCATATTTTGATATACTGCATTTATTGACACAATGTTGTCATTTCTTCAAATGAAATCCTTTATAACCATTTATCTCAATGTATTTTATATATTTATGTTAAATTTACTAATTTTTATTCTTTATTAATAATTGTATCATTAAAGCTTAAACATTTTTGTCGATTTATTAAAAAAAACTGTTATCCTTTTTGGGATGTATTTTTCCATTGATATCTTTTCATACTGCGAGATTTTTTTAAATCGAATTCATTATTATTTCGATTTTTTATGTCCCTTGAATTTCCTTGAAATATGATCTATTATATCATTTCTTATATCAACACCCTTTCTTTTAACTACACTGGTGTGCAAAACTTAAGCAACAATGCAAATTTTAAGCAGATAGCCATGAAATTGTAGAAAAAGAGTTCTTGCGATCAGTACAATGAACACGTAATTCAAGAGAAAGGTCATGCGTATGCAAATATCAGGAACAAAACGTCACAGGCGACGTGAGCGTACGCAAAACACGTGCGGAAGGCGCGCGCAGCTCAACACTACAATAAAAGGAAGGACGGAGACGCAATTAAAGACATTCGCTGCAAGTGCACGTGAGTTAATTCGTGAAATATGGCTAGCAGAAATCACCTGGACGATTTCACACATGGAAGAATGATCGGAAAGCTGGAGGAGAGGCGTAGTGTGACCAGTGTAGCTGAAGAGTTCGGAATCAACAAAAGTGTCGTTTCGCGAGCTTGGAAAGCCTTCCAAACCACAGGTACAGCTGTGAGAAAGATTCGTGGTGGCCGCCCCAGGAAAATAACTGCAGTGGATGACCGACATATCGTCCTGCAGGCGAAAAGAACCCGAAACCAGTCAGCAAGCGAAATTGCTCAGCAACTGTGTGCAGCAACGGGGCGACAAGTGTCGCGTTTCACTGTGTCCAGACGCCTTCACAAAGGTGGCCTATTCGCCAGCCGTCCTGAACGCTACATCCTTTTGACAGTTTCCCCACCTACGGCACCGTTTAGAGTGGTGCAGGGAGCACAAAAACTGGACCTCTCATCAATGGAGTCGTGTCCTCTTTACAGATGAGAGTCGTTTTAGTGCCAGTTGATTTGGAGAGAGGTCGGGACACGGTTTCATCCCAGTAACATCACGGAAAGAGACCGTTTCGGTGGTCCTGGAGTTGTCGTCTGGGGAGGCATTATGATGAACGGGCGGACTGAGCTCCGCGTTTTCGACAGAGGTTCTGTAACTGGAGATCGCTATTGTCAGGAGGTGATTCTTCCCCATGTGCGTCTGTTCCGAGGTGCCATTGGATCAGACTTCGTTTTTATGGATGACAATGCACGGCCACACAGGACTCATGCTGTTGATGAGCTCCTGGAAAGTGAAGATATCACTCGAATGGATTAACCGGCGTGCTCCTCTGATTTAAATCCGATAGAACATGTGTGGGATGCTTTGGGGAGACGCCTTGCGGCACGATTACATCCTCCTGGGAACACCCGACAACTTAAACAGATGCTGATTGAGTAATGGGCACTCTTACCTCAAGAACTGTTGGACAATCTGGTGCTGAGTATGGGGAGACGGTGCGAAGCAACCATTGCAGTAAGGGGAGGGCATATCCCATACTAAGGAACATCTGCTTGCTGTTCTTTCTCTTGGACAGACAATCATGTGTAAAGATACTATGAGTTCAATGAAGCCTTTTTTTTGTTTGATTCCATACTGTATGCATTGTATTCATTTCTGTGCAACTTCGTCATTCTTTCAGAACAAAATGCTGTATCTCATTTCTGAATTTCATGTCTCTCAGATGATTTCTCGTGAAGTTATGGCAAAAAACATACCTGTTGCTTAAATTTTGCACACCAGTGTAATACAAAGTCACCAGCAATAAATAAATGTGTCAATATAGCTTTTTTGCCTACTTCTACCATAGGATATACAACTTTTCATCAAAATTTATTTTTTCTAAAGTAAAAGAAAAATAAAACATCATAGGAGCGTTTAGGAACAGACATTCTAATACTAGGAATAAAAACGCTCGTATCTAAGGTGCTATTTCTCAATGCACATCGCATCCCCAAGATGATATTCTTATTCGCACATTTTCAGTCAAGCTGACTGAGTTGCTGCCTATTCAAGTCCTTTTGAAAATCAGTAAACAAGCCAAAAGGGAGTAGTCTAAAAGAAATTTTCCCGCATAAATTCTAATAAATAAATGCTCTTCATAATGTCAACCGCATACCATAAGCGAACAATAAAGAGCCTACTAGCTTACGATTAGAATTAGAAAGAACCTATTAGCACCCCCACCCCTCTCTACGGACTCATATTTGTTATTCATTTTGCTTTCTTCAATTAAATACAGGGTGGCTATAATTAAAGTTACCCTGTTTATACCTATGTATTGTCCGCTCTAGTGGAAGGATATCGAAAAAACTTGATATTTAGGTTGTATAAATCATGGGAAAAAGAAATCTGCAATAAAAAAATTAGTTCAAATTTCCGCCGATAGATGGCGGTTTTCATGTACGATAAAGGCCATTATGCAAATTTAGAGTAATTTAAAAAGCGTACGTCGTACCATGTGTTGTTGTTTTCAAGGCCCTCAATTTACTCAAAATTTTTGTTCGGCTGCACAATGTATTTAAATCAATAAGCAATGATATTTTTCTCCTTTTTCTTTAAATCTTTGAATTCAACAGGTTTTTTGTTGTTGTTGTTGTTTGTTTGTTTTTTATGCCACAATTACTACATTAAAAATGCTGTGTAACATTAATTTGCCATAATTGTTTAATTACTTTCTGTAATGAAATAAATGCTTTTAAAATAATTAAAATGCAACTTTACTGTGATTTTTAGATTTAAATATGTTGTTTCCTTATGTATTAATTTTCATTGATCCATTTTTTTTCGTTAGAATTTTTACTATGCCTCACTTTTAATTACTCAAGTTACCATGTGTTTGTTTATATCCATACAATATTTATGTTTACTTATAGAAGCTGCTTTGTAAGTAGATCTATAATAGAAGTAATTTGAAGTAAACAATTTTCTGTTTATAGTATTTTATGCCTTATGTTTCTATAATTAGAATTCGAAGCAAATTACTAAAAAAATACCATTGTTTTACATCTACCAGTTTAAGCATTATTATAACAATTTAATTGCAAGATAATAATTCGGAAGAATAGCAGCTCAATAACACTGAATAATTAGCTCTAATGCATTTCTACCTATCTGACAACAAAAAGATCAAAACAAGTAGAAAGGTAGTAAATTAGCACTAATGCATTTCTACAATCGAGCAGAGTGTGTTCAATCACACAGAAGCCTGTGGGAATGCGTCGTCCATTAAAAATACTCTAGAAGGCAAAGCGCTGTTCTGATAAAATCTTTTAAATGACATGCAAGTGAATAGATAATAAACCAGAACACAGTTACAGGGAATAATCTTTCGCGAACAATGGAGAGTTTAAAACTTTCAAAGATTTATATTACGACATTTCACTTCATTTCCTCAGTTAACTGTTTCGCTTATTCCTAATTGACGTTTAACAGGATATCCAAAAAATTGTGCAGTTTAAAGTATAGATTTTATATCTAAATTCATATTATTCAAAGAATTCACAAAAAGAATTATAAAAATTCACTCATTGGTTTTATCAATTAATTTTAAACCCCCAGGGGGCACTTCGAAATAAGGATGAGATGCTTCCGGTATGGTGGTTGGATCTCGCCACCCTGGAGGGTACACACAAAGGGGGATCTGGCTCCTCTCATTAATAATGGGACGTACTTCCTTCGGGAATGGTTGTACCGTGACCGGTGATGACCCTTAGGGCTCGACCATAGTTCTCACCAGTGTTGTTGCGTTGATCCGGTCATTCAGCTTATTTATCTGTGTGCCTTCGGGGGGGGGATATATTGTAGGCTTGTATTGGATGTACCACAGACTCTTTTAATACACAAAATACATTATCCAGTTTCGGCATTGAAAATGTTTTCATTATGCAGTTCAAATGCTGTATGTGATTTCTCCAATATTTGAGAGATTTATACTTCCATTCTGATGAAAGACAATTGTTTCTTAATTCATTAACTTTTCTGTCTTCCTGCCATCATTAAAAAACTTTACATACTATTACTACATTTGTTCAATCTGCAACTTGAAAGAGGGCATCAATTATTTTTGCAATTACTTCTTTAATGAAAAAGAACGCTTTTTTTTCCTCCCAAAAAGTCATAACTTTAAAGAAATAAATATAATATTGTTCATTTCGGTTAGTCATTTTTTACATCTTCGACTTTATAATGAAAATAAGAGAAATTTGAGAAATTGAATATTTAAAAATATATCAGAGAAGAATTGGAATACCGAGCAAGAAAATAAAATTTTTTGCTGACACCTGTATGCTTTCTAAAAGAATGATATTTATTTTTTTTTCAAGAAACATGTTGATATACTGAAAATCGAAGTTGTATGTAATCGTAATGTCTGTCTAGTTGCAGAAGAATACAAATGTTACTTTCAAAACTCTCAACATCCTTCCAAGAAGCGCGCTTACAAAACGGTTTAGCAATTGCAAAATACAAAAGCCTTATTTTTCTAGAAAGGAACAGAATGATGAAGACATATACATATAATGCAGAAATAGGCATTTTAGTTTATTTTTCACTTATCATCATACCGAAGAGTTCAACCAGACTTCACTATTCTAAAACCGATAATGTAGAGAATATTTCAATGTAATAAGTAGAATCCAGACAGCATTCATAGAGTTCATGGACCAGTTACATTGACAATTACTTGAACGACGTCCAGAATTTTACAGTTTGGAGAGACGAATGTTGCTTTAAACGAGAAAGAAACTTTCATCTTCAAAACTGTCAATTGTGAAATTGTGAGAAAGGCCAATCTTCGTACAAGAGGTTCAGCATTATTGATAATTTTCTATAAATGTGTGGTATGGCATATAATATCTTTGTTTGATTCCATAATGTAATATGATGAATGATGGCTGATATATTTAGTTAGCTTTGATTGACATTATGTCTGAAATAAGGTATGTACTGCCTTTTGTTGTACACACACTTTAGATCCAAGCAAATAAATTCAAAAAGATTGTTTTTGCATCACAAGTCATAAACTGGATCTCAAATACATATACGTTATTAAAAAATAAATTTCAGTATAAATATCGAAAAATACATTATTAATTTCTGGTTATGCTCATTTAATATTCTTTATTACGTATATTATCTTTAGATATTACAACAAAAGGCTTTCTCAAACACCGGTCAGAGATATGGAAAAATGGTCCAAATCAATAAATTTATATTTTAATAAAATATCAAAGTGCAGTAAAAATATCTTAGTAAATTTTACAGATATAATCATGAATCTTTGGTTCCTTGTAATAAGATAAGAAAAACGTTTTATTCAATGACAAGTTTTCGCTATGGGGGTGGTATAAAAATATATCTTTTTAATTTTTTTTTATTATTATTTCCTTCTACAGTAGCCAATGTATTTTCTTATATTTTGTTGCTTTATTTGATAAAACTTTACAGCTAGAACTATATGTCTAATTGCAATAATTAAGAAAATAAACACTCGTTTCGTTTTCTGGGGATACTTTGTATACATACATATATATAAATAAATGAATTGGGAACTATAACTGCCAAAGTGACAGTTCTGAGCTTTCAAAATCACAGTTTAAATATCAGTGTCAATACAAACGAAAGCATAAAACCTTTCCCTTTAGATTTTCTCATCCATTTCGATAATTTAAAAAAAGAAATCTTGTTTTGCTTCCTGCCTGTATTGAGTTACAAACTACTTTTATTTACTGTCGAATCTGAGTTACTTTTCCTAGACTACATACAAACAACATAAATATTACGAAAGTGTGTATATTAGACATTATATTCAAAGTGCAAATAAGCAGTAATAAATTTCATTTAATCAAACAAGGCAAATTATACAACCTGCAACTGAAATCAAGAGTCAACAGTACTTCTAAGAAATGAGTAATTATTAAGTTAAATTTCTAAAGACGCAACAAAATTTAAAGGAAACAAATATTTTCTTTTTCGCCTATTCCTTCTATTACATACGTTCAGAAAGTTCCAATCTTGTTTTAAGTGCTCAAAAAAATATGTAGATAGTGTTTGTTATCCAAATGCATCTTTTCAATAGTGTGAATAAATACAAAAAACTAACGCCTTCGTTAAATTTCTTTTCGAGATTATGTTTTCAAAATACTCTGATAAATCATATTCTATGATTGAAACTGGTGCAGTAATTTTTAAGCTCCATTAATGAAAGTCTTTCAAAGACTCTATCTTTTAAAAGTTCAGAATGGATTATCTTAAAGTTTCCAGCCATCATAAATTTCAACGGATAAGACCTACACAAAAAATAACTCGAAATTAACATATATCAAATATTTCTGCTATCAACTCGTGTTCTTAAATGTCTCGAATTTTTGTGCCTTACAAGAATAGGGGGAAAATTGAAGTAATCAAGAACTGAAAATAATTTTGGAAAATTTTCAAGAAATTATGCCTTTTTCTTCGTTTTTGAATAACGATGCCTTTAAAGAAATAAATGTATTTTAAATATTCTTTATAGCATTTTTTTCTATATATTTGCTATAACAAAAACGTAATTCCATGAAGCGTAATATTCATGTTAAATATTCTGTAAATCGATGGCAAAATTCAATATCGCTGTAATGAAACGTAACATTATGAGAAATCTGCTCGAATTTAAAACTTATAAATAGACAAATCTGAATTTGAAGTTTTCTTTTTCTGTACTAAAACCTTCGCCACCATTTTGAAATGTATTCCACTGAAATAATTGAATACAAAGCACACTTTTATTAAAGAGATCAGAAAGTAATTTTTTTTTAGTTTTGATTATTTTCCACTTTTTATTTTTTAATTTATAATTAATTACCACAAATATTATCGCATCTTGAAATCAGTTCTTTCTGAAATTCCTTGCAACCTATCACTACTCGTAAGGAATTAAGATTTAATTAAATCATTAGAATAAATGTTAATTAACTTCTGTAAATATTAAAATATATTGCTATCGAGAACAAGCAGATTTACTACATTTTAAAAATTTAAGAAATTTGGAAGTAAATAAAAAGTTTATTGTAGAATTCCATTCTTAACAAACATGAAATAAATCATTTCAAATTTAAGTGAGTCAAAAAAAATTTATTGTTTTTCTAATCTGTGTCAAAACTATATATTTTTCTATATATTTTTAATATAATCTACCATCCAATTTGCATTATTTAATTTTTTTCTATAAGTTACAAAATATATTCGAAGATTGTATTTAGAAAAATTACCTAATTTATAAATCTCTCTTAATATCTTTAGATTCTTTTGGTAGAAATCATGAACTGACGATCGATTTAATAACAGTATTAAAATCAAATATATATATTAAAATCAAATCATTATATTTAAATTCAATAAAATAAAATCAAAATTTCACTCTTTTTAAAAGCAAAAAATTTTAATAATTTTATATCGGAAGTGATTTGCTAAATTTCTTTTAATTAGAAATTAAATGAATTTTAAATTAAAAAGAAAACAATATTAGGTTTCTGGTAATAACTCTAGAAGACTTAAAAGATTTAGAGTGGGAAAAAAGCTTTGTTTATTTTATTAACTAAAAATCCTACAAAGAATAACGATAGCATTAACCATTTTAAGAACATTAGGTTCAGGATAAAAAACAATAGCTTTTTAATTATATTTACTTTTATTATCGTTGGATATAACTAAATCGATCTTCTTCTACATGTAATGACGCACAACCCTTTTTCTTAATCCCAGATTATACAGCCACCCAAAAGGATTTATAGATCTGTTTAAATATTTATTAATCTAAGCTTTAAAAAAAAGACCTCAGAATATCGCAAATACATAGACAGTTTTCAGAAGAAATTTAAGTGTTTTCTTTTACTTGAAAAGAAAAGTTCTGAGTGGAACTTGCTGTATTATAGTTCACATCATTGAAATATGCAAAGGAAAGGGATATCCCAGATAAAATTTACAACACATAATTAAACGAATACAAATTTATAATAATAGCAAAACTAAATTTTATCACAGATTGCGTTCTCTCAATCTAAATAATAAAAGCCTTAGTTCCAAATCTGAAAATAATTCTGAAATTAAAGACACCATTTTTAAAGCAAAGCTAAAAGCCTTCCGTTGGCAAAAAGCACCTGTTGGAAACCCAAAAATGAATAAGCTGACAACTTATCAAAATAGCCCATTACTAAGAGAAAGGTATGCCCGGCTCTACTATTACTGCCCTATGACTTTGTAATTTATTTTTATATGTAGTTTTTTTTAATAAAAATTATTATTTTTAATTCATTGCCTTTCACTTCAAGAAACCCTACAAAAACGCACTCACCACATTAGATCAATTTAACAGTTGTTACCACCGTTTTACCCTACTATGATGCTGGTTTTCCCATTGTTTAATAGCCAGTTTTTCCAGCGTTTAGGCGTATCCATTATTTTCCAATCATCTAACGCATGAATTTTCAATGATGAATATGTCAGGTTAGTACCTTTTTCAAGCACTGTTGTTACTCCGTCATTTCATTAAAGTTTCATTTGTGTGGGTGTAACCTTCATATTAACAAAATGAAAGATTTAATTGGATACATATACATGCCAATCAGTGGTGTAGTGACAGGGAAAAAAAGCCCTGCAGTAAAATATTATTTTTTCAAACCCATTAATTGTCATCAGTGATTTAGCATGAGTTAATGGCAGTCAGACATTATGCGTATGACTTTATTTCTTGCCTCCACAAGATATTTCTCTTTGGAAAATGGCATGAACATATTAATGTTTTATCCCCATGGAACTTGGAGGATCTGTACTTTTTTTCGTAAGCCAATGATGACAAATGAAAGGCAAGATGAGTTATACTTATACTTTTTAGGTTGAGTCCATATTTTTTGAAAAGCACTCTAGAAGGTTATTGATTTGGTATTGAACGGGTACCTAATATTGTACAATTGTTTTAAATTGTTACTATTGTACTAAAATATTGTTACCTATTATTGTACAATTGTATTAAAGTAACAATTTGGTTGTTACTTTAATTTTTTCAACGTAATTAAAGAAGCCGTTATATTAAAGAAATTATGAATATCAATGTTGAATGATTCTTATAAGATGTGATAGAATAACACAATTAAACAGAGGAATTATCTAAAAAGAATCTTCCTATATATATATATATATATATATATATATTGTTCAGTTTTTTTGGTGTTAAACAAAACAGTGGCAAATTCCGGGTGGAAAAGTTAATATCAGTTATCATTATAGAGATAATATGCAAACAGTTTTCTTTGCAAAAGTGATTCACCTTTTTGCCCTCTCAATAGAGGGGCAAAAAAGACCTCATAGCAATTGCTTCCTCAAGTGTTGACACTGCCGTACATGATATTCCTTTTAGTAATTTTTTCCCGGAATCCTGAATATAGAAAGGGCAAAAAACTAATTCTATTCAATAGTTTTAGCAACAAATGTCACCCACAAAAAGGTTATTTTATAACTAATTAATAAAACTGTAAAATACTTGCCTACTAAAAGTGGCAATTCATACAGTGAGTAAAAAGCTACAAGTGATGACTTGACTGGTGAATAATATAAATATATCTCTTCGCGTTTATAGGCGTAAGAAAAAATCTATAAAATTGATCATTTTCATTCATAATATCATTTTATCATCAAAATAGTCATTAAACGGAATTTTATCAAATTTATCCATTACTTTGGTACTGATACATAATAAATATCAACATAATGTTGCAGATAATAAAATTCTGCATTTCTGTTTTAAGATCAAGGTATAAAGTCATAAATATCGTTTGTATTATATATTCTTTGTCCCGGAAGTGGGCGAGTTTTCTGCATCGTTTCTGTTACCTGTTGATGGTAATGCACGAAATAATAGTAGAAGCGAAAGCCTTATCCCCGGCCCATCTAAGAATAAGGAGCATTTTCAAGAAATAAAGAAGAAGCATCACCGGTACTTAATAATCTTGATGCAATAGAGCTTCTGGGTTCAATTCCAACTCTGACTAAACTTTTGCTCCTCCCATTTTCCTAAGATGTCAAGGAAAGCAGAATTGGCCTATGTAATGCTGGTTTAAAACTAAAATTAGCACCTTTGGATTGAGGCAGCCTGGACAACAATGCTTTACTCCCCATCCTTGGCCATAGTTATTAAGTTGGTGAACACGTACGACGTTGAGTGGATGCCGGCCCAATATTACATGATGTTTGAAGGGGTCGACTCTGAAGGACACAAGGTTGATCTGGTTATGTTTACTTGCTCATACTTCAGACTTGCATGACGGTCTAGGCTAACTATTGCCCGGGGAACCATTTCACAGAAAATGATGACCACGTATTTACAGGATCTGGCTTTGTGGTTGTGTGGGACAGCTATATGCTAAGCATTGCGGCAAGAATATTTCTGTGCTTCTAAGACCTCGTTGTGGGCTGATTTTAATTCTTACTATAAATAATACATATTATCCTTTCCTCAAATGTTAATTCCTTTTTATGGAAGAAATTATATTTTTATCCTATTTTATGGCTGTGAAAATATGATTAAACAATTCAATTTATAAAAATTAAATTTCTCCTCTTTTTTCAGGTAGATGGGAGATTGGTACCCAAGGTGCCAAGTTCGAGATTCTATTGTTAATCAGCAAATTTTTGAAGAAAGAACTTCAAGCATCATGATTGCCATAACCTTCGTCGCCTGTTTTTCTGTATTTGGGATCATCAATCTCATTGGGGGATCAGTCCTAACATTCATGGCACACAACAGATCTGAGGCTGAAATGCAAGCAATGAGGCTTTATCATGATGTTGCCAATGATTCTTCAGTCGAATTGAATTACGCCATCGATCCCATGAAAATTATTGGAATCACTATCTTGGTGGCAGGTACCTTTCTGATTGTCATGGGTGTGAGCCTCGGCATAATAGCCTATCGTTCGGTAGGAAAGCACCGTCGTCGACAAGAGAGAAGATTGACATCTTGTTCAGGTCAAACCACGGACAGTTTTATCAACCGAAGCAGCAGGCATTCGGTTTGCTCCACTTCTTTCACCGGCAGTCAGTCCAAAAGCAATGAGAAGAAGGGTGTAGAGAAGACCGTGTCCCCAATCATGGAGTCGAATGGAGAAGAGGAAACCGTGTCAAGCGAACGCCGCTCTGAAGAAATTTACAGAGATGATGGATCAAGCACTTTCATCAACGACAACTCTCCAAGCAAGTCATCGCTGACCGTTCCAAATTCTCCCAAGGAAGACAAGGACGATGCCATGCTGGGAGATCCAGAGAATCAATATTAATTATTGTGGAAATTTTCATCATCATTTGAACAATCAATCGGCACTTCAACTAGAATTAGTTTCCTTATAATTATATATTCTGTCCAAAATGAAAACACGAACTGAAATGAAATTAAATAGACTAAGAGAGCATTTAAATTATTCTCGCCTGCTTCAAAACATTATCCATTTCTATTTATAGACCATTCCTAACGCGTCTTTCTCCGGTGCCGAAATGCATTCTTTATTATTATTATTATTATTATTATTATTATTATTATTATTATTATTATTATTATTA
>JAPMOR010085035.1:257735-280785 GCA_026543865.1 Argiope aurantia
TTATGCAAATTTAGAGTAATTTAAAAAGTCAGTACTCACTGCCGCAAAATCATTCTTCGCCATGTCGTTAGAGAAGAAAGGAAGAGCTTTACTGATAAAGTTGTTTTATTAGAACAGCATAATTTGTCAGCTGCACTGCGAAAATATCGGAGCTTGTAAGACTTATGGAAAGGGCGTATGTGCAGGCACGCTTTGAAAAAGATGATTGTTAAATTTGAAGAGACTGGAGCGTTGGGTGTGGTACAAGGAAGAGAACGGAAACGGATTTCAAATGAAATTGCTGAAGATGTCGCTCTGGCCGTGTCGAAAGAGCGTCTGATTCGTAATATTCTTCATCAAGTGCTCAAGCGGTGACACGTGATTTGTCCCTCCCTTGGTTTACAATGCGAAAAGTTCTTCGACCCATTGTAAAACGGTATACATAACATCCATCATGTGCAAGCGCTGAATCCTGACCACTCGGAGAAACGAAATCAATTTGCAAGAATTTTTTAACCAGAATAGCCGTTGACAATTCATTGCCTTGGAACATTTTGTGGTTGGACGAGGAGGCTCATTTTACCCTAGGCGGAGCAGTTGATACTCAGAACTGTCGCATATGGGGTACTGCAAGTCCTAATGATGTGCATGAACAGTCTCTACATCATGATTACATTACTGTATGGTGTGGTTGTATTGCTGATTTCATTCTTAGTCTTTTTTTTTTTTTTAAGAGAATACGCCTTATGGCCCTCAAAAGTGTTCCGTTACGGGTGCCCGTTACCGCGACCTTCTTCAGAAGCAAGTCATTCTTGCGTTACAAGAACGAGAATCTTTAGAGACTACTGTCTTCATGCAAGATGGTGCACCACCTCATATTGCTTGACCAGTGACGACATTGCTTCATGCCCATTTTGAAGATCAACGGGTAATTTCAATACGTTTTACAACTGTCTGGCCTCCGCGTTTTAAGGATTTGAATCCCTGTGATTTCTGGTTGTGGGGATTCCTGAAAGATCGTGTCTATGGAAGAAGCATACGGACTCTGCATGAATTAAAAGCAAGTATAACACGTCATGTTGCTGAAATTGTTCGAGAAACCCTTCGTGCCACTGTTGAACACGCCATAACACGCTTTGAACATGTGCTTGACGAAAATGGAATGCACATTGAGCATATATTGCAATTAAATAAAGTTTTTCAGTTCGAAATTGTGTGTTTTTTTTATGCGCCGCCTTCTCACCTGGCGGTTGAAATTTGAACAAATTTTTTTTTTTATTGCAGATTTTTGTTTTCCATGATCCATACAACCTAAGTATCAAGTTTCTTCGACATCCTTGCACTAGAGCGGACACTACGTAGGTCTAAAAAGGGTAACTTTAATTATAACCACCCTGTATATAGAAAAGAATAGAAGCGTTCAAAAATGGTCAGATTATATAAAAATTGTCTTATCGCTTTTTATTTCTGAAGTTTAGTAGGAGCCTTTTTTAACAGTCTGTCAGTTTAATAAGAGCTTCTTTTTAACCTATCTACAAAAAAATCTTATTTTATTTTAACTTTTAAATAATTACAGAAAAACGAAATTATATATTTTATGAAGGAAAGAAAATGCTTTAACGAATCTTAGTTTTTATATACAAAGGAAATAAATCAATGAAACTAAAAATAAACCATCTGGAGTGATTTCTCCAAAAATATATCGCATACTCTGTAATAAACTTGCCATGCCAGATAAGGAAATATTAATTTTTGGCATGAATTTAGCATTTTTACTGAATCTATTGCCTGACCTTTGGCGATTAAATCCTGACATGCGTAAATAATATCCCAAAATCAAATTTGTGTTTTATACACATCTTTCTCAACAAAAATTTTGAAATAAAAATGTGTCCCAAAACTGCACCGGTCGTCATAAATTCCTGTACCAAATTTGATATACAATGAAACCTCTCCGAGTGGCCACTCCTCCATTCTGAGAAAATGTGGCCACTTTAAAAGGTTTTCTTTACAATGCAAGATAATTG
This sequence comes from Argiope aurantia, assembly GCA_026543865.1. Taxonomy (NCBI): domain Eukaryota; kingdom Metazoa; phylum Arthropoda; class Arachnida; order Araneae; family Araneidae; genus Argiope; species Argiope aurantia. The sequence goes on from JAPMOR010085035.1 coordinate 259,742, forward strand.
CTCTAATACATAGTATAAACAAGTCTGGCTCATTTAAAATGAAGTTTGAGACTTATCTAAAGAAAAAATAGTTCTTTATTTAATGGGGATTTTATTTATTGAAAAATAATATAATTTTACTCTTAAGTTTTTACGCTTTTCAGAAGCAATCATTTTTTCAAATTCAACCTTTAAAAAGTAAATTTCTAACCGATTCGTTTGTTATTGAGTCGGAATTTCCGATAACTTTATCTACTTTCTTCAAAGTCATTTGAGCTGAAAATTTAGCTGGATTTCGATTATCACCTATATCGGAAAATTCCTCACCAAAGATAGAATTGATATATGGAAGGCACAATAAATGCATTCGTGAAAAAGTTTAAACACGCAACATACTGTTTAGTTAATTTAAATCAATCTTAAATTAATTTTAGATTTGATTGAAGGTATGTAAAAAAAACCTTATCCTCGATAAGCTCGCCAACCAAAAGGCGTTCCTCCAAAACAGAATTTGTATCAAAGCACTCCACTGTTGCTCCGTGCTAAAAGGATTTGGGATCGTACTCTATTCCAGCAAGTTTCGATTGCTCTGCTAATTGATCTACCGCCATCGATTCATCAAATATAATTGTCTCTCAATTCCTCTGCTACTGATACCACAGCTAACGAAACATTTAGTGATCAATTCTTGACTTATATTTTCCCCAAATTGTTTTAATCCACTTAAGAGCATCTCCGACTGAAATTTTTGAAAATTCACAAATACTTTCACATCCATCCATATAAGCAACTAGTTATCGTAGAGCGCATTGTCTATATACTATCTTGAAATATTTATAACACCATGATCCAATGGCTGATGTTTTGAAGCTATATTTGGTGGTGGAAATAATAGTTTAAATAGAAATAATAGTGACATTTGTGAGCTGAACTCCATGTGCATGGCATGCAAACTCAAGAACTTTCCTGTCTTGATTCCTCATTTTATTTATATATATATTGTCGAAGATTAACAGCTATTCTTCAAAAATGAATAATGTCATCCGTGATTTTTTGTTCGCATACCACAACAATCGGAATTTTTCCACTTTCGGCTTCTTTGGATTTTTGAATCATGCTTTTATTGGGCAAAGCACGGAAAAAGAGTGTTAAATATATCCTTGTCATCAAATGCAGCCATGCAGCCTTGTCATCAAATGCAGCCAAAAGCAATGGAAGACGTTCCTATCAATCTTCATATGAACTGAGGCCGACATCGGCCACTTCACCAAAAGTGATTGAAAAGTGTATGAAATCTGTCCAGCCACCCACTGGTGGCGGTGAAATTTTCAATTCTCAGAGCATCCGCAAGTTTTTTTGCTTTATATTGAATCATAGATCCACTGACAGGAATTTTCTTCGCACTAACAGATTTCAGAAATTAAACCATTCCAAAGCAGCCTCATTTAATGTCGACATATTTTTCGTGTTTCATCCATTTGACGTCTTCGTAATCTTTCAAAATCTAATTCTTTTCTTTAATGATTTTGTTGATTAGCGTTCTTTCGCAGTTAAATAATGCAACTAACTTTTAACAAAAAAAAAAATCTACCTTCCATTTTTTGGCAAAATTTTGAGCTTTTTTTAAATTCTTCCTTAACTCTTAAAAACTATTTTTTTGTTTCTCAAGAATTTTTTTTATTGCTTTTAATTCTTTGAACCGATACTCTGCTTGCCTTTTTTCTCTTCAAATTTTCGGGCTTAGTTCCTTTTAGCTTTTTTTCCCTTTGTACTCCTATTTGACTCATGAAATTTCTCACACTTAAAATCAATTGTTAGACAACACTTGAAATTTTACTTATTCCACTATCTGTTTGAATGCAGCCATAAACAATTATTCTTGCATTAAGTGCTTATTCTTTCACATTCTCATAGAAAATCTCTACTAATCGAAAATTCTCTCTCAGCATTACTACTGCCAGGAGAAAATATAATTTTCATCTTTGACATTGATATGACACATTGCAAGGTTTTGAGTTAAGAACAGATCGAACTTGCTGACCTTTTTGGCGATATCAGGCTTCGGACGTAGAGAAATGATAGTGAAAAATCGCTGATCGCTTGCATGCTTGGCTTGAAATGCTCTCGTCCACAATTTCCACCTGATTTTTAGATATTTTTAACAATTTTCCAGATTGTGCGGATTAAATATATTTACGAAATTCTAGATAAAATTCCTTAACTTTTTCCTGATATCCCAGTAATGTCTCCACCCTATTCTATAGTTTTAATCCTAGGGGAAGTGAAAAACCGATCCCCCTATTATCCACTGTGGCATCATCTTGTCGTGGTGGATCGGCTTTGAGCAAAGAATGCCAAAGCACATGCCACATCTTTTAATAAGCATTTTATGATGAGCACGGCGTCATCTATCCGCCAACTTTTGAAATGTCTTTTCCTTTCCCAAAATTAATTTACATTGTTTCATGTATACTCAAATGAAAGATCAACCGATCTAACCAGTGGTTCTTTTTTTTTTAACAGCCTTTTAAAATAAAAAAAATTCTAATTACAGTCACTTATTGTATTTCAGATATAATTTTCATATTGATGCACAAGCATTTTATGAGATTTTATGTAAATCATTGTCATTGCAAATATTGTATTTAAAAAGTCTATTATAAAACTAGAAAAAAAGAAATCTGCCATTTGTCGTGCACCTGTTAATCATTCACTATACCTAAAGAAAACATTACTAATTAAGCATATTAATCGTATTAGGCTTAAAACATTAAAAAATAATAGTGTAAAATTTTGAATTTTGATGCAATGATAGGAGGCATCAGAATAGTGGCTTTTGCAATTAAATTCAAAGTTTGATACTCCTTACTCTTTGAAAGTTAATTAAGATAGCTAAAAGATTTGAAACCACTGAGTATTGATTTCAAGGGCAGATACAAACACTCTCAAATTGTCTGAGTAATTTACTGCCTTTCACAGAGAATTAAATCATCCCTTCAACAGAATTAACAAAACTATAACCATAGCTTAATTTACAAAAAAGTTTCCAAAGATAAATACAAAAAAAAAAAAATCTTTTTTAAAAAATAAAGATTAAATTTTATAAAATTACAAGTTTTTACAGAGTAAAAGTTAATTTTTGCTTTGTGACAAATATCATGCTCCTATTATTCACTCATCATTGTTCATATTTTTATTAAAAAAAAAATAGATCTTTCAAATGATTATTGAGATGAAATTCGCAAACAATTCATTCATTTTAAGAATGTACAGTATTTCGAATTTGTCAATACATTGTGCACACTAAATATAAGAAACAGACTATAATTGCAGGGTGGGTAGTCAAATTTTATCTTTAAAAAAATAAGTAGTTTGTAAACACTTTTTAAAGCGCCTTTGAGGTAAAAATTAAAGACCAACATTAACATAGTAGTTTTATTATGGAACTAATTTATGATGAAATTCCTTCACATGACCAAAAAAAACTATTCAATTTCAAAAAAAAGAAAAAAACATAGAATGCCATCAGTAACTACAGCATATTTTTCATAAACATTAAAGCTACTTAAAATGCTTATCTGCAAGTTTCTTATGAAAATCTAATTCAAGCACTTTCAATCCACATTTGAAATACTTTATTTACATTACAATCTGTATTAAGAAGAATAAAAATATGACATTTCCACGTCTTTAATATTTTAGTTTATTAATAGAGAAAAAAAAGAGATTAAGAATATAAGTAATAGAAACTTAACTATCTCTTTCAACTGTTTAATTTTCTCGTTAATAATTATTTGCACTCATTAAGATTTTCAGCAGTGAAAAGTCTCAGGTTTGCATTGTGGAACATTCATTCAATTTCAGCAATTTCCTTATCCATAAAGAGACTAATGAATCAGCACAGTGTTTTATTTTTATGCAACTGGCAGCAATTTCTTTAGCTCTCTGTTCCTCCAAAAATAGGTGATATTCAATTCTTTAATGATGCACATCGAATGGATTCCATCAGATTGTTTTACATAATCATTGAATACTGTGAAATATATGATATTTCATTCAAATTTTCCACCTTAATATTTTTATTAATAATTAATCCTCTTTCAATAGATGTTTGTCTATGAGAAAGAATGAAATTAATTATCAAAACCTTTTACAGTTTTGTCAACTTATTGCCTTCAAAAAAAAAGGGGGGGGGGGGGGTAAAAAAATACTTTTTTTGACATTAAAATTCTTGAAATCAAGTAAGAATGGTGTTTGACTATATTTTTCAAGAAATCTATATATTCTGTTAGAACAGCATCACATTCATCTTCATCCATTTATCTTTTCTGATGCAAGCACAAAAGAACTCATATCATTTTGTTTTCAAACTTATTAGTTTTCTCTGTCATTTATACTGGGTCAATACATATAACATTTCTTACTAAAGCATAATTTATTGAAGACTTAATTATTATATATGCCAGAATTTTTACAGGCATGTTTGAAAAACAGATAATTTGTACGGATAATTCTTTTTTGGAATGTAATTTTTCCAATAATTTATCTCCTAAAAAAAGCATTAGTAGGCAATCACTCTGATAAATTTGAAGAAATGGGTTTAATGGGATTTGCAACACATGTGACAAAAAAAAAGGAATTTCAGAGGTATTACTTTATCTCCAGTAGCTTGAGAAAAAGTGAAAAAATTATTTAAAGGCAACTTTGGAAAGTTTATCACTTCCAATTAATTTTACATAATTTATCACATTTTGTAAAACTTTAAATGTACATTTGCTCACTGATGCATTTTCAAACCATCTATGCTTACAGAATTTAAAAGGTAATTTTTTTAAAGCTCAGAAGACTCTAAAAATTCTTGTCTTTGACTTTTACAGTTATTTCTCCCACATTAAAAATTGGTGGAGCACCATGAGCACTTTGCTTTATATTTATTTTAAGAAATCAACTATTCAATGTGTGTTCAATGGATTCACTCTTGTAAGTTCACAGCAAATTGAATACACATCTTCCAAGCATATTGTAAAAAAATAAATGCAGTAAAAATGTTTATATAATTTATAGATAAAAATATTAAAATATAACAAATATTCTACAAAGAAATAACCACAAAACAAATGTGCAACAGTGAGCTTTAGTTACAGTTAAATCAACTTTACATATGTATTTCAGGCCGAAGGATAAAATATCCCTGGAAAGAAACTTACAGATGCAAGCAATAGAAGATAAAAAGTAAAGTTAGGTAAATGAAAGAAATATTCTTTCACCATGCATGTTACAACCATAGGAGAAACTTTTTTCAACCTTTGGACTCATTAATGCAAATGAATCAGCAACCAGCATCACTTTTCATCAGTACTTTCCATTGAAGGTTGAGACAAAACAAAGAAAATGTATTCCTATTTTAGAACAACTCTAACTTTAAGAAAATCTTATCTTCAGAAATAAAAATAAACACCTGAGTAAAAAGTAAGCACTTTTAAGGCTCTTATATAAGGACCATAAAAAGTAAGCAGTTTTTAATGACTTTTAATGAAGCTATGTACTCTGAATTGGTAATTTTCATTAGCCTTTTCCACAAATTTTTATTAATCATCAAATAAAGACATTTTTAAATCCAATTTGTCATTTGGAACTTTCAAAAAGGAAGTTTGAAGTTTTTGTTTTGATGCAAAAAAAAAAAAAAAATGCATCATAACGAAAGTAAAAACATCTAGACAATTTTTAATGTATTTTAACAATGCATTAAAATATAAGTTTGTTTAATGACTACAGAAATTGCAAAAGTCAGAACGTTTAAAATTGTCTTTAAAAACTGAAACAGGCTAAGCTGGTTTGTCATGTGCAGTACTAATAATATTAGAGAAAAAAATTTAAAAATATATATTAGTTTCAATGTACAATTTCCAAAATCAATAATTATTAATTTTTATATTTCAGCATTCTTTTTCATTAAAATATGTTTTAGGTAAGCTAATTTTTTTTTAATCCAATTTAAAAAGTATGACTTCTTTACAACTAAGCAAGATAAAAAAAAACTTTTCAATTCAGCAAAACTTATACAATTAACAATAGTGAACAATAATTAAAATGCAAAAGCAGCTAAGTTCCCACCCCCTCTTTTTTTGTCAGAATTTAAAAAATTGAATTGTATTAATTTTTAAAAAAATAATCTATAAATAAAAGAAGAGTGGCTTAATCTTTTATAAATCTGTTAATCAGATCCTCCCACACACACACAAAATACTCTTTTTGCACAAAAGAAAGAATCCTAAAATCGGGGTTAATTCCAAGCCCTTAATTGCATCTATAAAAATTTCTTTAAACTGTAAGTCTTTAAGGACATTTTATTTTATTCCACAACAAAATTTCAGAAGAGATTACAAAAATATTGTTCAATATAAAAGCTGGTTCAGATGTATACAGAAACTTTTTTTTAAATTAATTTGTACATAAATAAAGATAAAAACATGTTATTTGCTCAAAAAAAATATAGATATGAAAGCATTTTCTCATGAAAAAATAATTAATAACTAGCATAGTTTACAATAAAAAAATTCTTCATTACATAGAATAAGACATTAACAGAAATCATGATATAAACATTTCCTATGTGTCAACATAACATGGCCTAACCAAAGAACTTGATACTGTACTTTCTACTAACAATAAAAGTTACAATAATTAATGAATTTATGCTATTACACTGATTATAACCAATTCATTATAAAAATGTATAACAAATGAAGATTTTAATAAATGCAATTACATAAAAATAGTGATTAACTACATCATTCAATTGTATTATAAACAACGAAATAAAGAGCTAACATTTACAATGAGAAACATATACAAAATTTAGTATATCTAGGAAATTGAATGGTCAAAACATTTTACTGACACATATAATTTGTAAAAAAGTTTAAAATAAATTATAAGATATTTAGATATTTGTACATAAATTTTAAAGTGTTATATACACCCCAAAACATTCTTTATTGGCAGAAGTAATTCTCATTAAAAATTATTTAGGGGATGTTGGCTCATCATATATTTCATTAAGAACACTTTGGATAGAATTTGCATATAGTTGGTGATTTACTTTCATTAAATGGTTTAGAAGTGGCCCATGTACAACGTCTTCAAATATGTGATCAATGGATTCTTCATGAGCTTCAACTTTATTTCCAGGCTAATAAAATATAATTAATGAAAATAAATATAATATATAAATTGCATAATAAACTCATAATAGCAATAATTCTAGCACATATTTATTTTTCTCAATGCTAATAACCACATTAAAAAAAACTCTTCAAAGTTTAAAATACCGAGTTAACATTTTGAATTGAAATGACAAGCCCAGTTTGTCATAAGTTTTCTAGAGAAAACTAACAATGACAAGTTGCACTTACCAGCAATTATTTTGATTATTGAAAGCTATCTTTTATAAAAAAAAAAAAAATACTGTTAAGTTTCTGTATCAATTTCTCCTCTTAAATCATAAAAAGTTAAACCATCTGCTGAGTAGTGCTGATTGAAAATAAATTGCAATTCAAGAAGTTAAGAAAATTTAATGACTCATAAAATACAAAGAAAATAATGATAAAATAACATACTAATAAAATACTATTACAGGGTTGCCATTCAAATCTGGAAAAGAAATTCCCTGTACATATATTCCAGATATGAGGAAACACATGAATAGCAATATGATTTTCTGTAGCAAGTTTTCTAGTTACAATGTAATCTGATTTTCGGGAGTGGAAAAAACAAAGGAAAGATGCAATCATTTAACATTATTATTCAAATAATAGCATTTCAAAAGAAGGTTTATTTTAACGTCCAAAAAAATTACTCTTCATTTATTAGCTAGAATTTAGCAAGAAAAAAACACATATTAAAGGGAGGGGTATATTATCTCTCATGCTCTTTAATTGTAAATCGCACAAAATTAGAGACACAAGTGAAATAAAATACAAATAATTTTTGTTATGCTATCAATCATTTAATGATTACTTAACAAAAAAAAATTACAAAGAAAGATTGCTTTTTTTTAATTATTCATTTTTGTCAATTGGTATATTTGGGCATTAATATCTGTAGATTTTTTAGCCATCAGTTTCATGGAGTCCTTAACAAATAAGGTACAACATTTTTGTATGGCCAACTTACGTTTTTTAGCTATTTTACTTTAGTGGACACATAAGAAAATACTTCCGATATATCACTGAATGCATTAAAGGACGAATGTTTTAATGCCCATAATAATTTAGCTTTAAATGACTGTTCTTGGAACTAAAAAGTTCAAAATCGGTTTATTTTCTGGGTACAATTTGACATCTCAGGCTTTAACATGCCACCTTTTCCTATATTCCTTTTAGATACTATCAATGATGACTCTTTTGAACTGGCAGGTAATCCTGTATGTTTTCCTCTTTTGTCCAGATTAGTAAGTACCTGTTTTTCCATATTAATTAGGCTTATTATCATCTTACAAAGGGAGCAGTACACAACAAATGGATTTTGTAGAACTTCTCAAACCTATTCAGCAAAATCAGGATTGATTTTTTTTTATTTGTCCAATTCGTATTAAATACAAATTTTGAGCACCTCAGTTGTTTCAAAAAGAAATTACCTAGTCTATTTCGAATAAACTCTGGAAAAGTAATAAACAAACCATTCAATAAACTCAAGAATGTTAAATTAAACACTATATTGCTTCTGCAGATTGAATGTTCCTGCCAGAGAAATGTATACTAATAAGCAGTTACAGAAGTCTCGTGCATGCTCATAAGCTGCAAATCTGGAATCTCACAGAAAAAGAACAACTATCTTGCAAATCGAAACTGGAATGATCTATACAGGAAAAAAAAGAGGGAGTAGAAAAGGCACGAGTTTCTGCATTACACAATCACGAATGGTATTGTTTCATTTTTGGAAACTATGAATTATGATCTTTTATTTTTTATACTCATGACACCCTTCCTTCCTGGAAAAATTTTAAACCGTTCATCAATACAATAATTCTTTTTTTAAAAAAACAATTCGATAATTTCAATGCTTAATTATTTTCCACATTCATATGCATGTTCTGTTTTAAAAAAACACAAATTTTTAGACAGGTTTCAATCTATAAAATCATAATAATTAAGCTATATTAAGTCTTTTATTTTTCTTTTATGCAACATTAATAAAAACTACAATTGTCATCATTTAAATCTGTTTGTATTTTGTCTGAACAACTCAATACATTTTTAACTATACCTACGAGTTTTAACAAATAATCAGATTCTTTTCACATATTTCCAAATCACTTTCTTTCCCCATTCCAGCATATTAATTTTAAGAACATTTGCAATTTTTCCTTTTACATCTATATGCATTGTTTGTAATATGTCTTAATATCAAGGATATATGTTTACCAGATGCATGATATTTCAATAGAGAAGGTCCATTTTGTGAAATAAATCCAGTCAAGCAAGGTTTATTTATTTATTTTTTGTAAATTTATTTTTTAAATTAACACATTTTTAGATAGTCATCTAGAGCATTTAAGCTCTTTCAATATGTCTCTCATGAATTTGTTTCGTTTTAAATAGTCTATTTCTGGAAATGTATTTGTCCCAGTTTCACTCAGAAAAAAATTATAATTTTCTTCTTGGCCCAATTGCAACATGAAGTATTTTTTTTAATTGAAGGTTTATATTTTTTTAAGATTTACAATATACCTTTCATAAAAATTCTTACTCTTTTAAAAATACAAAGACAAATTTGATTTAATTTCCAGTTTTAAAAGAACTAAACCAGTTTCAGGCAGACTTTCAACAGTTTGTACAGTTTTTCTAATCACATTGTTTATTTAATATATGAAAAGTGGGAGCGGTTCCCTAAAATACTATCTCGCATACTCTCTAATGAAGGTTTTATCCCAGAAAACATCTTCCATGGAATTGGTGTACAATAGTTATGAAGTATTAACCTTTGTATTAATTTAATGTTTTTACAGAATCTATCATGTCATCCTGGAAAATTTTTTTGGCAATTAATCTTGTAATTAATAGTATTTGAACACAATATTCGTCTTTTAAACTTGCTTTCCCCAACAGATTGAAACAAAAATTTGACACAAAACAACATAATGACACAACATAATTTGCAGTCAAAATTAAAATATTGATAAACATTTTATAGATTTAAGTCATTATGTCTTTGAATTATTGCACTTGCATGTTTATGATAGTAAAGATCAACAGACTGTCAATCCCTCATTTGATTTGGCTCAAAATTTAATAAATGTCTACATTATATATATTCAAATGTGTGCACCGAATCTTTTCTATCTAGCTCTCTTCATTTTGCCGTTACTGTATTAACATATATTCGAACAGCTAGACAGAGATTTACTCTGATCAGATTTTGCTGAAAATCTGAAAGATATCTAAAAATTTAATGTAAAGACTATATACTAAATTTCACCCATATAGCTCAAAGCATTTTTGAGTTATCTAAGTCAAAAGCAGACAGACGGACATTTTTCAAAAATGAGTTTTTGAACTAAAGGAGGTCAACATCTGAATTGTTTGACGATTACTATTCTTTTTCTTAATATGGTCACTGCGAGTAACTTTGCCCACGCTTATGCCTCCAACATTCAAAATAACACTTTTTTAAAACAATTTTCCTTGCATTACATTAATAATTAAATAAATTTACATACACTAAATTAAAAACAAAACAGTCTCAATACAAAAAAAATTCAGGCAATTCAATACAAACTCTAAATCAGATTTTCAAAAAAATACAGTGAAATTAACCAGCAATTGCCACTAGTGATAACTTTCAAGTGATTGATTATACAAAGTTCTGGCTGCTTAGCAAACCCACTCATTTACAGATAAACAAAAATGAGATGCTAAAAATGCTTGCATCAACTCAAAAAGCGCAGCAGCATTTGATTTTATTGCAGCTGAATGGTTTGACTGTTTATAATAAGTTTTCTTAAAATGGTAACTTAGTATTAAGATAACAAAATTAAAATATAATGCTTAACTAGATTAATTAATATTAACTCTATTAACTAGATTTAATTGAGAAAACAAAGGGATCAATTTTCTTATTTTCTAAATTTTAAATTAGAAATAATTTTGGATGACCCATTTCAGAACATTTATACCTGTTACTTTATAGACCTTAAGAAATAATAAATCTTTTCTTTTATTTTAATAATTTATTTCCATGTTTTCAGCCTATTTTTTCAAACTCTTTCTCCTAAGCAAAAAGTCAATTTCTAACTTAAAAGCCAGTAAAAATAACAAAAGATTAAAAAGAAAAATATTTGTTTGTTCATTAAGGTGGCAAAATAATTATCAAAACAATAAATAAAATTATTTTTAATTCTCTTTTCTCCTTTTGTTGATAGTCTATTTGGCGTGGAACTTTATATTTTATTTCCAGAATAATAGTTCAAAATTTCTTATATATTAAAATTTTTTACAAATTTTGATAAAATAAGGTAAATAATTTTCACTCACTCACACACAAAAAATGAATTTACTTAACTGACTGAAAAAAACTGCACAGTTTTGAAAAACTTCCAAAAGCTGGAAACTAAATAATTTGAGATACAACAAAAATATCTTATTATTTAATCAAGCCCATGAAAGGAACAAACATGCCAAGTTTCAGCAAATTTTGAGTGTCATGGAATGACTTTCAAATTAGACTTTGCCATCTTATTCTGTAAAACACTAATTTTTTTTTTTTTTTTTTTTTTTTTTTTTTTTGTCCTGTAATAACATATGTTTAACTGAATATCAGTAAGATGAATGCCTGTAAGTAATCTTCAAAATGGCACAACTTAGATACATAATATCATGCACATGCTGTCAGAAATCACTTCTAAATTCTTCTAAAAAACTTAGAAAGTCACAGAGAAAAAAAGAAGATAGGCTTAAAGAATCTGTATCTCTTGGCAGAAGAAAAATATTTAGCAAGTTGGAAAATTGTTTCAAATGCCTGAATTAATATAGAAGTTAACTTGTGACAAGTTAAACAGTTTACAGCTATATATTAAAAAAAAAAAAAAAAAAAAAAACACTTTTTTTTTTATTTAAAAGCATTACTCTAATTGGCCCCCCCCAAAAAAAAATCAGTGCAACTGATAAAGTAATTTTGGATGAAAGGGAAGAATAGCATGGATCTCAAAAGGAACTTCTGTCGGGATATAAGAGAAAAAGAAATCAATTTTATTGATATTGTTTAAAGATCAACATAAAATTTTAATCAATTTAGCACATGGGAGGTGAAAGTTTAATTATTAGCAAGCAATTGGAATATGGAAGAGAAATCAAGTATGATCTATAAGTGACAGGCAGAAATATCTAATTATATTCAAATGATGTAAACTTAACAATCTTTTTTATAGTCCAGACTTAGGCAGAGAAGAATAGTTGTTTGAAAAAGAATAAAATATTCATCAGCACTGACAGTAAAAAAAAATAATAGTTAGATTTGCCAGCTAAAAGCCTTATTTATAATACAGTGAGAAATATAAAGACAATGCTATTTCATTGAATATATGTTGGTGAAAAACAGTTTGAGTCCATGATTGAGTACCAGGATATATTGAAAAAATATATATTAAAATTCCTGTCAAAATCAAATTCAGTGTTTGCACAATTCATTACTACACTAAGTTTTCAAGTGATAACAGTTAATTGCAAGAAATTTCCAGAAATTTCCTTTTATTTGCAATACCACTGCTTTTCCCTTTTCTTATTCTACTGAAATACTTATTTTTAAAGTTTCTAATTATAAAATATCAATCTCAAATAATTATTCATTATCACAATCAACGTTATTAATTGTTAAAGATTTCTTTAAAAGTTTGCTTACAAATAAAAAATTAATTTTTTCCAAAGAAAACATATTTCAACAGAAAATATTTTTCCTATACTAATTACTTTTCTAAGTTAAAATAAAAAGGCATTCAAAAATGGCCTAAAATTAAGAAAAAAAAATTCTTGCAAAAACACAAAACCAAAATATAGTTAACATTTATAATAATCAAGCGCAATACTTACACTTAAGAAAGAATTGCTGATAAATTTATCAGGGCAGCCATCATACATCTGATAAATAAAAGTAGATTAAATAAGTATAAAATATAAACAGTATAAAATATCACATATGAATTATTGAGCATTTTGGAAGTTAATATAATTAAAATATGTGAAATACTAAAACAGTACAAGGAGTGAAGATTAATTTTATCTTTAAAAATAATCAGTGAATTTGCCAAAGCTTCCAATGATTTTAAATTTCTTGTATTTTCCCAGTGCTATGACACCCCTATAAAAGTCCCCTTTTGTACAATATAGCTGACAATAAAATAACAGAATTTCAGTATTCTTAATTTATATATAACATTTTTAACAAATGCTAAATTTACAATTTTTAATTCCTAAACTTTTAAGGATGTCTTTTTTAAAAATTCAAGCAAAAAAATCAATCTACAATTAAATGTAAATAATTCTACACTCCTCCAATGCTTTAAAAATAAAAACATTCTTAATTTGAATAAGCAAATGCCAGATAAGACAGCAAAAGTTAACTTTCTCTCTAAACAAGCTAGAAAAGTGTAAGATATGTAGTAAATTATTTACTGAAAATTCACTTACTAAAGAAAGTTCCTTGCGTTGTATACTTGATTCAATATATTTTTTGTCATCATGTGTTGGTGAATTTCCTTTTTGAAATGCTCGAATACATGAATGGGGCCTAACTAATGGATCAGTTAAGCATGGTGGTTTCTCAGCAAGAAAAGCATTAGTAAACTTTCCTACAAGAAGAAAATTAATTCTGCAATGAATATCATAGATAAAAATATTCACATTTTAATAAAAAATATTTTAAACTAATAAAAAATTATTTAAATAAAGTAAAAAATTATACTTTATGTCATCAATAACTGTTCTCATGAATAACAAATTTTAAATTTATATACAGATCCTCTGCTTTGTGAGTCATATTTAATAAAATATTTTTGAAACACTAGTATTTTAAAGAAGAAAGTTCTTTTGCTATTAAAACTTACTGTAAAAGAATGGAACTTGAATGTCTCTATTCTATAAAAACACACGATTTTAGACCTATCTATCAACTGTCTTAAAGAACATTCAGGACTTGGACTTACCCTAAAATTGACTATCTAAACTAATGAAATGGTTAATTGTCTTTTAATAATAATATTCAAAGCTTTATAACTCGATCAGGCTTGATCTCAGAAGATTAAAACATTAGATTACCAAGAAAATTTTACTGAATATGATTTACAGAATCAAAAGACTGTATAAAATTTAGACTTCATCATTGTTTCCAGAAGTAAATTTATTAATTGAAAAAGAATATTATTTATCACATTTAAATCTTTTTGAAGATAAAACTAATTTTATAATGAATCAAAAATATTGAATAATTCTTGGAAAAATTTATGTGGTACACATAAAATTACAATGCAGAAGGATTCAATTTTCTGCAGTCATATTTAAAAAAATGTGTTTGGTTTCAATAAAAAAGTTTTCATATTTACTGAAGTTTTATATCTTTCATTTCAAATTCAAAGTAAATCTTATAGGAGCTGACAGCAAATTATAGATACATATAATACAATGTACTGAAGATCGCAAGGATTCTATAATATTATTAAGTGACTATCAAAATTTGAAGATTAAAAATATTTTGTTAAAAAAATTATTAAGAGTGCAAGGTATGCATATATTTAATTGAAATTATATTATATATATCTCGTATTTAATACTATATTTATATTAATTTTTATTATAATATATATTTAATTAAATACTAAATTCAAGCTTAATCATTTCCATTTTAATCTATATTAGAAATTTTACAGCTGATAGAAAATTTAAGAGATACATAGTACTTTATGGTTTAAGGCCTTTATAAAAGCATGAGTGAATAGCATGAATGTCAAAATTTGAAGCTTAAAAATATTTTGATGAAGCAGCTATTAAAAGACAAGTTACATAAAACATTTATTGAAAATTTTAATGAGCATTACGACTGACGAATCAGGTAGTTGCCAAAGGAGCTGGGAATTATAATTTTTTTTACCCAGTTTAAAATTTGAATATTAATACTCTAAACTTATACATTTGCTTTTATTACATATGGTATGGAGGCATTTAACATTCATAAGCAGGGAAAGAGGAGATAAATTTTCACCTCCTCCATTTAAATAAGACCATTAAAGCTTAAAATCATAGCAATAATGAACTATGTTGCTTTTTCTATAGAATGCAAAAACAAAATCTACTTTCACTGATTATGCCATAATTATATGTCCTTAAAAAAATAATAATGAAAATTTTTGTGGAATATATAACATACACACACACAACAAATTAAATATGATGGTTAAACTTTCTTTTCCTTTGTAGCTCCAAATGCTAATTTAAGCAACTTTATTCTACTTCAATTTTTTTGTCTAAGAACATAAATGCTCTCAATCGCGACTCGATCTGAAAAGGATTATAATATACCAATTATAATATATCAGATTATCATAGCAATACCTTAAATAATGCAAATATTACTGTGGAGGAGTTAAATTTTTAGATATGCATATAGAATAACATATAAAAAGCAAATAATGAACAGGTTTATTGATACAAATCATCCATCACAGTTTTAACCATAATTTTTTATAAAATTACATGCATGGTAACTATACTTCAGATTTGTCGGAATCTTTTCAAATATGACAGTGATGATGCCACATAATGGAAATGTCAGTTGCTCAGAAATTTAAATATAAATATCTCAATGCTTGGAATAAGTGCAGATGGTCTCTGCTTCTAATTACTGGTAAATGACCGATTTTCACTGGCTCTCAATGATTTTTCATTCTACTGATGAAAAAAGACTAGTGAATTGTCAAACCAAAAACAATTATGAATATATTTAAAAAAACCAAATTTTAGAAAAAAATTCTCTCTTTTTTTTTTTTTTTTCTTTTTTTTTTTTTTTTTTCATTTTCTAGCACTATTCCAATCAGTTGGCCACTTAGATATAACAACTCCCAAGTTATTAAATGATAAACATTAAATATCCACTATTTACTTTAGTAAAATCTTGTATTTCAATTTTTATTCTCAACATTATTTTCTACTATCTTAACATCTATTGTTTAAGATGACAAGATAACTTTTTAATCTTTTGCTTATAGCCAATACAGTACTAGTGACTTTACCGCCTATGCTGTACTAGTGACGAGTTAGAATTTATTTCCCTAGAGTGAACTTTCTAGCACTATTCTATTTGCCTCATTAAATCAGTTTGCTATTGTGTCATATCCCATAGGGTTAATAGATTTCTAGCAGCAGAAGCCTAAAATCAGTATTGACAGTAATGAGTTTTACAAAAAAAGTTTTGGCGACTTGTTTTTAAAAACAGAAACTGTCTTAAAAAGTATGAAATGAATAAGCTTAATTTCATTCATGAAGTACATTAAACCAAATCAAATTGCTTTCTTACACATTCTACAACTTTCCATCTCAATAATACAAATCTTTAATAGTGAATGCTGGTATATATCGAGAATTCATATATGTTAAAGCTTTATCATGATGAAAATGAGCTTTTCAGCAAAAGAACTAAAAATCTTTCAGAAATAAAGTTATTTTTCATCATAATCTGGCACAATTATAATATTGTTGAAAAGTAGCAATTTATAAACAAATTACCGATTATACCAACTTATACGCATGAAAATGTATAAATGATAATCACCTATACATCAAATTCTACACAAACAAAGCTCAATTTTATATTATTGAATTATATTTTAAAAATTTTATAATTATTTGCATCTTAAAAAAAATTTTAATGGAAAATGCATTTTTTTTAATTCAGTCACTAATTGAAATTCCCAGCAAAAAATAATAATAATCCCAAATGCATAATAAGCATTAAAAATTCAATGAGAAATGCTATTGTTGGGCATTTCTTATTTGAAAAAATGTTCCAAACTACATTTTTTTTAAATGTATAATTGATTTTGCATGCAATATATTAATATTAAAGTATTACATAATGAATTTGATCTATAGAATGGAAGAACAATACAATCTGTATAGTTAAGAAGGAAAGAAGACAGGATTTTTAAATAGAAAATTAAAGCAAATAGCCTTAAAAAACTATATATAAATCAATACCTTGTTTCTAAAACACTAATGTGTAGAAATATAAAAATAAAATTTTCATGTGTCAATTTTCAAGCTTTTGAAGAACTAAATGCAAAGTTTCAGCAATAACGTTGACATTTAATAAACTTCAATTACTTTCCATATTCCAAAATAATCATAGTAAAAGTTTTCTATTTGTATTATCTCTATGAATAATTATGAATAAACTATTATCAAATTAGTGACATTTTGTTGAATATGGCAAATAATTATGCATAGAAAATTTCATATAAATTACTCATTACTGTAATATTTTATTTGATAATGTCACATGCGAAATTAGTGAATTACCCTTTTCAGGCGAAAACGGTGATACAAAGTTACATTTAAGATCCAGACAAGGACAAAACTGCAAAAGAGCAACCTGCTTACTATGTTAGAGAAAGACAACCCATTCAAGTCTTGGGTGGTTGAAATCGAAAGATCATTTTTAATCATTGCAGTTAAAAGAAGGGAAAGGTATTTTTTGAGTTCTCATTAAAAAAAGAAAAAAAATTATTTAATCACCTGATTTTTTGCAATTGTGAATTAAAACAAGAAAAAATAGATCACATAACTACAATGTATATCATAGAGCAATAATTGGGGGGAGGGGATCAGTTATTGAGATTTTCCAACCAATGTTTTAGAATGCAAAAAAAAGAAATATGTTAACAATAAAAAAAAATTATTGACCAAACTAAATTAAGTTGAATGATCAATTACTAAATTAAATTTTTATGTAACTAATACTATAGTCTCTATCAATAATAATATAAAAGCAATAAAAGAAATCATACTTATAAAAAAACTTTTTAAGAGAAAGTTTGCATCTATCATGTTCATATTTCTTATCAAAGTTCAACAAAAAATTTTATCTATGATAAAAACAAAAAACTCACATTTACAGCATATATGAGAATACTTTACAAAAAAAAATCAAACATAAGCTGACTATTTCAAACAAATCAGATTTTTTTTTAAATCAGTTAAGCAACAAATCAGGCCGAGGCATTAGACCTGTTGGCACTTGTAATTTTTAACAATACCATATAACAAAATTATGATAACAAAATCAAGATAATGAATAAGAATCTTGAAAATATGAAATTCAGGAATGTAGAATTCACTTAGAATATAAACTAAATAGATATATAATAATAATAATAACATAATAATTATAATATAAATATAAAATAGATACAATAATAAAAATAAGATATTATTTTATTCTAAATTCCATAATTAAGATGTAATATATTTATACGTTTAAAATATAATATACTAATTGCCTTTGGTGACCAGCCGATTCACCAGTATCAATGCTAGCTAAAAAATTATTATTAAATATTCTATGTAACTTAGTCTCATAGTAGGTTTTTTCAGCAAAATATATTTGAGTTTTAAATTTTGTAGTCATATAATTAATTAACTTATACTGTTATGTAGGTCTTAAGCCATTCTGTTCATTGTACTATATATTTCTAATTTTCTATCAGTGCCTGTAAAATTCAATTTTAAATGAAAGAGGAAATAATTAAGCTGCAATTAACATCAAGTCTTTTTTTTTTTTTTTTTTTTTTTTTACTAAAGCCAAACATGTTTTAAAAGAGAGAGAGAGGAGGAGGGAGATCTGAAAGCAGAGTCATTCGGCATTGAAGTTTTAAGTACACAATAGAATAATTTTCATAATTTATAATATCTCAAAGAATTATACAACAAAAATTTCATGGATTAACCGTAAAAGTCAATCTTTAATTTTATTTTGAAAATGATTTAAATGATCCTAATAATAATCTTTTTTCAGTCTATAAATATATTTCAAAAAGTTATGAAGTTTAAATTTTGACAATATTTTGGTCCTAAGGAACCATACTCTGCAAAATATTCTTGACACTCCAGCTTTTGAACAAATAAACATTTCTATATTCTTCAATCAAATCTGACCGATTTATTAAGTTGTGAATATTACAATTTTAGAACAATCAACATTTTCATAATCTAGACGAAATACTTTTTAGACATACATCTACAGATAGACATTTAATAGACATACATCTGTTAACAAAAGGGTCTAAATGAAATAAATAATTATATTTACTTAATTTAAAAGTCAATAAATGCTCAGATGAAATACAAATTTTAAATTTTTAAATACATCCTCTGCCCTATGAATCAATTTAATAAAATATTCTTGAGACGTTAATATTTTATATAAAAACAGTTACACTCCAATTAACTAAATCAATCACTAAAGCTGACCGATTTATAAAAATCTGAATATCCCTATTTTATAAAAACAAATGATTTTAGACCACTTCATGACTATTTCAAAGAAACCAATCATCTCCCAGAGTTCCTTAAGAATGATTCCCCAGATTAAGAAAATGTCAATTGTTCTAATATTGTAGGTAATATTCAAAAGTTAATGAAACGATCAGATTTGAATGCAGAAGAGAGAAACATTTATTTATTTATTTAAAAGTTGGAGTGTCAAGAATATTTTGCAGAATATGATTTCTTAGGACCAAAGTACTCAAAAATTTA
Organism: Argiope aurantia; assembly: GCA_026543865.1. Classification (NCBI taxonomy): domain Eukaryota; kingdom Metazoa; phylum Arthropoda; class Arachnida; order Araneae; family Araneidae; genus Argiope; species Argiope aurantia. The sequence goes on from JAPMOR010085035.1 coordinate 279,517, forward strand.
AATTTCGTAATTTTTTAAATATATTTATAAACCGAAGAAAAATAAAATATTATTGTTGACAGTATTTGTATCCTTTTAAAAATAAAATTAAAAACTGGATTTTTCACTTATGAAGCTAAACAGAAAAAAGGAAAATTAAGTTTTAAAAAGATTAAAAACATGCAGAGAAACTGCTAAGAGTTAATGCCACTGAAATATTTGCAACTGAAATTTAATTTGGAAAGAAATACTAACACTGCAGGATTAACAATTTTATAAATTGATTCTTAACAATTAAAACATATCAATTTCATTAGACTATCATGAAAACTTCTTCACCACCACCAATTATAAAAAATGAGCTTTACCTTCAGAAGTAATATTTAAAATACAAGCCATGGATAGCATATGCCATAATTTACAGCTGTCTTCTGATACTGTCATGAGTCGTGTCCCATCAAAAGAAATAGAAAGTGAAATAATACTGGAACTACAAAAAAAGAAAATAAATCAGCCCAAGCCAATGGAAACAACACCAGAACACCAAGAATGTTTGCAAAATATAAGTCAATTTATGAATACTTGTAGATACTAAAATAAGAAATGGATCATATAAAAAGAACAATACTTACTCATGTATTTTAAGACAATCTTTATTATTCACATCATCTTTATGTATCTCAAGTTGTAACTGAAAAAGATTCAGTATAAAAAGTTTTGATTATAGATCTGCAATAACTAATTGTATTAAGATTATAAGTCAAGGGTATTCAACTTTTTTAAATTTGGTACGGCATAAATAAGAATTAAAAATATACCATCTTAGCAGTATTTTTCTGTAAAAAAAAATCTATGCATCCTAAAAAAATGGAGTGCTTGTATTGTAATCAAAGAATAATATATTTTAATTTTATTTTAAGAAATTCTATTCAAAAATAAAACTTTAATATCATAACAAAAGTATATTATATACTGTAATAATTGTGAGAAATAATACAGAACAGCAAAATTAAGACTCAATATTGATAAGGATTAATGAGATGTTGGAGTCTGTTTGACAGTGATCAATTTTGATATGTTGAGTTTTATTCAATCATTTCAGTCAGGCTCAAATTGTAGCCATATCCTATATTTATAACCAATAAATAGCATAGTTTAAAAAAATGTCCCACCCTCCCCCCCCAAAAAAAATTATGATAAATAGATATTATTACTTGAAAGATATTACAATTCTATTGTTTTGTTGATACAATCAAAATTTGCATACATTGTCTTTTTTATTAACTCATT
>JAPMOR010085035.1:280795-294929 GCA_026543865.1 Argiope aurantia
CTGTGCAATGTTTTTCTATACCTTCAATCAAACAAAAATAATCATTTTCTAGAAAAATTCTTCCAGCACTGGTAAACACTTTTTTTTGCATTTCCCATTAATAATTAAGTATTTCAGGCTTTTAACGGCTGCATTAATTTTTTGTATAATAAAAAAAATAGTATATAGTATAGATAATATTACTGTCAAGCTAAATTTTTGACGATGGCTACTAATCATTTCTACATTAATCCACATATGTAACAAGCATTATGGCCAAATTCATTGCTGTTATAGATCAAATGACAATATGGACAACTAAATAAACAATTTGAAGTAATACATATGCGGTATATAGAGAAAAATGTTACAGAAGAAAGTTTAGAATCAATGATGATATTTAAATACTCCAGCCTCTCTCTCATGGCTGGATGGAAATTGTCAAATTTGCAAGAACAGGGTGGCCAGCATTTCTACTGTTTGAAATTCCCTGACTTGTCCAGGTTTTTAAAGAACTTTTCCAGGATATATATTTGGAACAATGTTGCCTTATTTTATTTTCTTTAATTATTGCACAAAAAACTCTTAACTTTATTCGATTTTTTTTTCACTTTTAACTAAAACCAATTTAAAATAAAATTTAATTCTCAGGGGGGACCACAATTTTTACTTATGGAATTCCAAATTTCAGATAAGCTTCAATTATGTAAAACCTTCCCTGTTTGTTATAAAAATATTAACCAACACTAGAAGATACATGCCTGTCTACACTGACTTTTAGCCACCCAATCATATCTCAGATTGTTTGACAAATTTACTTGTGAAAAATGCAGTACAAAAATATATGCACACTGGCGGAGTGCTTAAGAATGAAATTATTTGTTTCCTTCCAATGGAATCACCCTTATATGAACTGTTTACAAACACCAATCAGAACTGAACAATGATTTTACTGGCAGAAAAAAAAATTCATTTATAAATACAAAATGAAATATCTGCATTAAAATAAGAAAAATTCTTCAATGAAATCAAAATTGCATTGACTTTAAGCTCACTAACTATAATTTAAAAAGAAAAAAAAATCACTTGCATGCTTGCTCAATGAATAACCCATAAAATAGAGAAAAAGGTGAAAAGTTAATCCTTAATTTTAAAAAAAATAGCATGAATGAATTTTGTATATTTTTGAGGCAAATAGTTTCATATACCTCAAACAGTATAAGAAAAATGCAGCCCTTCTCCTTTTAAAAAAAAAATTACCGGAGGCATGTGTACCTTTAATATATCAAACAAATCAATGTTTAATACTATTTTTAAATTATAGAGTATTTTGTTGAATGTATGGTGAATTTTGAGTGAACACTAAAAAAAATATTAGTAATCACGTCTAGTTCATGTCATCCATAGCATCGATTCCTAATAAAAATTTAGTAATCTGACTCCATAAGGTTTAAAACTAAGCAACAAAAAAAAAGTTTACAGAAATCATATCAATAACAACCGATACTTCATAACTCAACAAAAAGATCTCTGAGGAGAAGGAAGAAATAATTATTGTAAAATACTTATTTAATTAAAATAAAACGTTTTATAATTATAAGAATGGATCAATATTTTAAAATCACTTTAGAATATTAATACCCAAAATTCATACTTTCACTCTTGTAATATGTGGCCGATTTGACATTCAAAGGAAGAAGAGAGGGGGGGGGGAATAGTTCTACATATATATCTTTTTAAATAAAAGAGACCCATTAAAATTTAAAATCTTAACAGTAACGTTAGCTTTAGATGGACTTTAGTTAGGTCGTTTTTTCCCACTGTACACAAAACTATTTTTGCTAATTATGGCAATGATTTATCAGGGGGGGGGGGGGGGGAACGAACAAAAACTTTTGGCGAAAATATTGTGTATTTATGCAATAAATTAGATACGGTGGTTAATATTTCTCTTCCATAGTCTGCTTTAGACTATCAGTAAAAGTTTGATTTTCATTAGTTGCCATTAATGTTTCATTCTACTTATGAAAAATTACCCGCAGATTATCATGTTCAATAAAAATTACTGATTTATAAATAAATGTCTAGTTTTATAATATATTTCCCTGATTTTTCACAACCTCCCAGAATTCAATGATTATTCCCAGTTTCCTGGACAGCTGATCACCCCGAATTATAATATAACGATTATAATTTATAATGATTTACAAAGACAACTAAATTGCAATCGCACAATGATAAAGAAGAACATATTTTTCCAATTCCATGTTTACTTGTTCCATTGTCAATGGATTGGTTAAATTCTGTACTGTTACAGTGGAAAATGTTATAATTATAGATTACGTTTCCTAATTTATTTGACTTTCTTTAAATTATTGTAAATAATCACAATCCCACACTATTTTCAAAATAACAATTTCTTCCAGAAATTTGTAGAAGCTTCCGTGACTATATTAAAAATAAAAAGTGAATTGTTCACTTTATTATTATTATTTTTCAAGTTACAATTTTAGTATTATTTTATGTATTAGTATTACTTTATTCCTGTTTGATAATAAAGCTAATTATATACAGAAAAATATTGCATTACATTCAACACTAACATTTTCATTGTACATTTTTCAGACAATACACAAAATAACTAAAGCCTGTAAATAAATAATACTAAAATTTCAGCAAAAGAACCTTAGAAATAAAAAGACAGTATAAGTAAAAATAGGAAAATAAGTTATAAATGCCAATATAATAACAAATGGCAAATACAAAAATAAACTACGGTAAAGATGGGCAGGTGAGTTGTTTTCAAAACATTTCAGAAAGAAAATGTACAATTTTGCAGTAAGAATTTGCTGCAGAATCTTTATGAAGTGCGAGAAAAACTTATGATGAGAAAAAATATAATAAAAGGTTGAAAGAAAATTAAATCTATATCAAATGGAACCAAGATTTTTATTCTTTTGCTCATCCATAAACTAGTGGATTGCAATAGCATCTGAATAAAAATTCTCAGGAAACAACAATAAACAAACAGGTCTGGGGGGGGGGGGGGGGAAACTGATAATTCTGTTAAATCTGATTAACTGCTTTTTATACAATATTGAGAAAAATGAAAATTTTGAAACAAATATACTTCTAACAATGAACATTTTTTAACCCTATTAAGTAAAGCTTTTTCAAAAATTATTTAATATATTGGGAGAAATAAATAAATTTATTTTGACATTTATTATTTTATTATCTTATAAATATATGCTTTGAATTTATATTTTATTTCTGACTTAATTTAAATCATAAATGAGTTTATAAAAAAGATTACAAGTCCTTATAATAGCACCCTCACCACCCATTTTGCTTTTTTTTTTTTTTTTTTTTGGAGAACCTCCCATTGTCAACTTTTAAATTGACTAATGATACTCATGCTAGATTCTTGATATTAATATTTCCATTCTTAAAAAAATGTGTCTTGACAAAATCTTTCATCTGCAACATGCTGAAGTTTTCAAAATAATAGTTAAGATGAGAATGAGGAAAATGAACCTACATGCTTATATCTTACCACAATTGTGAAATTTGCTTGTATCCCCCCCCCACCCCAAAAAAAGATGTATAATTTTTGATTTTTAGAAAACTTACTGTTACTGTTTTAAAAGATTTCTAGACTTTCTCTCATCATCTACTTTGACTCAAAATTTTGATTCCTTATCATATTTATGACGTCAAATCATACAAATATCTCTTGATTAGGATAAACTCAAACTATTCACAAAGGTATTTCAAATACATATTTTCCTTCTTTTGGCAATGTTTTAACAAATTGTTTCATAAAATCTAATTTTATATGATGTGGCAAAAGCAAAGGCCTTTTAAAGCCTTTTTTTTTCCCCTAAATCTTTTTTAATGTTTTCCGTTTCCCATTCCATGACAAAAAAAAAAAAGTATACTTTCCCCAAAAATATAAAATGTTCCTTTGTCATTCTTTTCCCTCTTCTTTTACCACATAATTACTACAATTACAGTAGAAAAAATTTGGTTATCCTCTGAAAGCCATTTCTCTCAACTGTAACACAAATTAAAAGTAAAAGGTCCTTTTACTCAAAGTTAAAATTATATACATTTGTTTAGCACTGAATTAGAAAGAAACCTGTTGTTGCTGTTGTTGTTTCCAAATACTTCATTGAATGTCTTTACATTTGTGTTTAATTTAACATTTTTTTTCTGTATCTAATTAATGAAACTGCAAAAATGGTGGATATAGGGCTTGCCATGTCACTAAGATTTCCATTCAAAAAGAAAATGTAAAAGAATTTCAGATAATAGAAAAATTGGCTAATTAATGGAACTGCTATGCCACCTTCATGAAATCAAATATCTCTAAAAAGTCCAAAAACAATAGCAGGTCCCTTAAAATTGCAAAAATAGTAAAATTTAAACATTTAAGAGGCTTGATCTACTTGCACCAAGGACATTTAGCGAAGATTCTCCGGACATCTTGGAAGGTGAGGGATTTGGTGTGTCCACTCAAAAAACGAGAGAAAGTTGTTTGCCGTTTTTTAGAGAAATCCAGACAGTGACACCAACCAGGACTCTTACCAAAATAATTGTCAGGATTTCTAATCAAAATATCAGTAACTTTTTCAGCAGTCTCAATGTGCACACCACTACCAGAAACACCACCATCTCTTGTACTGCTATCAGTGTACATTTTCAGAGCTGAAGAGGGAATGCTATGAATTGTTTTCAGAAACATTTGTCTAGTAAATTCAGGTAACTCTGACTTTTTGCTAACCTTGGCCAAGAAAAAAAACTAGTACCCACTGACTACCATATTTTTACTTGTTTCCTCTGGCTTATTATCAAATTTAACAGACAGTTCACCAGTTTAAAAAATATTTTAAATTAAGTCTTCTTTCGTGTGTAAAATTTATATAAAGCAAAATATGATTTGAAATATTTAATAAACAAATAAGTTTAAAAATCTACATAGATAATATCATTAGGTTGCTCTTATATTTATAAAATTCATACACATCAGGCTTGGGATAAAATTGAATGATTGAATTCTTTAACAATTTCAGTTATTAGCCAAAAAACCATAAAAATACTTTATTCTAAAGAAATTTCAAGAGAGTTTCAATGTATTTTTAAGCAATGCAGAATCATCGAGTAATAGATATGCAAAACTGTTAGTAGAAAGAGACTTTCGGAATATAAAGAATTTGGTCTGTGCCTGCGTATTTTCACTATAAATTTCAACTGAAGTTTAAGAATTATTACCATAAGAAATCTTTTTTTGTTTAAGTGTAAATACTACTTCATAGTTGTAGATCCAAATATTCTAAATTTAAAAATATAAAAATCATGGAGTTTCATAAGTATCTAAATCATATCAACCCTTCTCCACCATTTTTGATGCTAGATAGTCTATAGTAAATTGCTGTAGATTACTTAAGATCCCTATTTTGTTTGATCAGGCATGTGTAATATCCTTCATCAAGCATGCACATTAGCAAAAGGGAAACAAAAAGCCAAAGAGAAGAGCAAAATAGATAAATTGAGCATTATGCTAGGGTTGACACAGTAAACATTTCAAACTTTTAATAGAATAATATATATAGTAACTGCCAGTGGCAACCAGCTTGTTTGCCCATATTATCAACATTTTAAGCTATTTATTAACATGGAATGCATTTTTTTAAAAACTCAGCTTGTTCCTTATCAGCATGACAGAAAAAAATTAATTGAATTGAAATTACTAAATGACTAAATTGAAACGTGTATAAAATAAAAGCTGGATTGAAAATTTCTACCTTGGAGTAACCATGAGTAATGTCCAATTTTATTATTATTTTTTTAATCTTAACTTTAACATTGACAAAAGCATGCAACTGAATGCTTAGATTGGTGAATTTGAATTTCGCCATAAAATTAAAAGCATTATTATAAACTGGATATCAAATTAAATGTTTAAAAAATATTAAAAATAAAGAAAAAATCATACAGAAATGAAATCATCATTACAAAGGATTTCTTTTAAAAGTTTTTCAAAAATTGAAAAAACATTTTTGAGCATATCAGTTACGGAACATCACACAATCATAATGATTATCGCACTGAATATAGTTAAACTTATTTTCAAAAGTGTTTAAGCCCTTTATTTAATGCCAATTTTTCTATTATCTTGAATTCTTTTACATTTTCTTTTTGAATGGAAATCTTGGTGATATGGCAAGCCCTATATCCGCTATTTTTGCAGTTCCATTAATTAGCTACAGAAACAAAATGTTAAATTAAACACAAATGTAAAGACATTCAATGAAGCATTTGGAAACATTCATACATCGATTTGTTTACATTTGACAATTGCCAATCAACAAAAAATACTAAGAATGCTTTCTGGGCAACATATTTACTTAAAGTAACCATAATTAAATACCTTAAAAATGGTTAATTAGCCTCTTATATTCTGTATCATAGAATTTCCATAGTTGATCACACTAATAGTTTAAATAGTGAGAATGCATTGTCAATATGAATAGATTTGATTTATGAGCTATAATTTAGACATATGTTATATCCACAAAATCCAGTATTTAGTTGTATTTATGCTCCTGTTTTTACATTCTTCCCATAATATATGAAACTAATTGTTGGTCCCCTCATTTTTTTTTTCGTCATGGCATTTTTACAGATGTGATTAACAACAATTTGCACCATTATTCTTCATGCCTTTTGAGAAGAGAAGTGAGATAATAAAAGGTCATATTTAAATTACAATAAACATTCTAGAGATCATATATTAACCACAGTAAACATTCTGTATAAAATAAAATAATCACCCTTTCATATGTATTGATTTTATACAAATAGCCGGTTCCATCACCTAAGAATATAAAATATTCTAATGGATCCATCACAACAGAAGTGAGGGGTGCATTCAGGCAAATTGTTGATAGTAACAATCCTGAATCTAGCTCGTATATCTGAAAGAGAAAAAAGGACACTTTAAGAAGTTACTTCTATCAGTTCTAATTAGAATATATATGCTTTTCAAGATTTGCAAATGTTAAAAAAAAAAAAAAAAAAAAAACCTATGAAATAAAAAAAAAAATTAGGAAATAAAACTATGAAATAATAAATATCAACGAAGCATACCCACAAATAATTTTAAATTACCTGTGACACTTCAGGATAATAAACCATTGCAATAAACATGCTTTGAATTTTTGGTCAACCTTATATTTTAATTCATAACATGGATAACACATATGATTTTTTAAAGCCCTTAGAAGGTAAGATGGTAAGTATATGCAACTTTCCAACTAAAATTAACAATTTTAAATATAGTAGAATACATCTGATTCTAAATAGATAATTCACTTAACATGAAACACTGCCAGTATATTATCAAATTCAGAAAAATTTCTAGTATTTATTAAAAATTAACGCATTTTCAAAAGTCAATTTGATTTTTAAATAACAATAATAATTTAAAAAGCTATATATTCCATCCATTACATTAATTTATCAGATACAAAAAGCTATTTAAAATGAAAACACCAAAACTGCCCTGCAAACTAAAAGTTGCTTCAATACTGATAATTATTTCTATTTTTTTCAATTAGTAACAAAGAGTAAGCAAAAGATTAATTCCACTTGACAATTAAGTCTCCATAAGACTAAAAATTGCCAACTAGATACACAATAGATATATGTAAATTCAATCAATATTATCTATCATCAGGAGCAATCGTGACCTCATTAAAAAAAAAATCTGAAAAACTACAACAAATGTAAGTCTAACACAATTCGAAATATATCAAAATATAATAAATATATATTCTAAAAAAAAGATAAAAAAGTGATTTTTTTTTAAATTATTGAAAATCAATTTATGTATTACAATGTTATTTTATGGAGTCCCTTTTTCTTTCTAGTAACTCCAATTTGTTTTATAAGGTTTTTTTTAATAAGTGAGTTTTTATTGTGTGTGTGTGCATTTATTAATAGATGAAAAATCAGAAAGATCGGCACATCCTTTCATAATGCATTCTCCTTTACCTTTCAAGCAATTTGTGTAGAAAAGAGTTAAATATGCACATTCACAAGCAAATGAGACAAGCTACCAAAAGAAAGACAATGACACGAAAAATGTACGGAATTTAGATAAGCTATCCAGCTATTTGCTATCGGTAAAATATTTACCAAGGACAAATTCAACAGGATTTTCTGGTCTAGAATTTTAAAAAGTATTTTCATCCAATGAAAATAAATAATATTTCATAATTTGCAAAGTATTTTTGCTATTAATATACTTATTTGCTTGTATGTTATGTATGAATTTATTTTTATTTTTTTGAGGGGGGATTTTAAAATGCAAGTCATACATAGGTACCATAATTAATATAAAAAATATCTGAAATCCATTTATATCTCAAGAGTTGAATGGAATCTTAGTTAAATCAAAAAGACACATTCTCAAAATAAAAAATGTTATCTCATTAGATAGTTAAGAAAATGAATCAGACAAGCCACTAAGGATATGTATATTTTTTGAAGGCTAATATCATCCACATTAGTAATATCTAAAACATATGAGAAAATTTATTTAAATTTGAGAAACATTATTAAAATATTTCACAAATTTAGAAATTTTGGACACTGAAAAATAAATTTTAAAAAAATCCAAATAAATATGGATTAGAACCATTTCTATTAAAGATATTAAAAATTCAGAATCTGTAAATGTGTTATAGTTTCTTTTAAGATATTAATGTATTTATTTGAATTCCGGCAAATGCCAATTTTTATTCAACAAAAACTCTTGTTTCCACTTGGAACACATGTATGCACTATATCGCAAATCTTAGTTTTGCAGTTACTACATAAAACAGTTAATAGAAAGATAGAACAATTTAATTATTAACAATTGAATATTAAAAAAGAAGCAAAATTAATTATGATAATGAAGTCAATTGATTATATATAAAACCATTTAAAGCAAAATCAAAAACATGATTAGCCTTTGTTTTATAAGAAAATATAAAAAATAGAGAAATTAAGAGACTCAAAGACTTCTTTTAGTTGAAACATTGTCATAAATTTTGAACAAAGAATAAAGAAAGTTCTTTTTTCTCTCCCCTCCCCCCAAAAATGCAATTATTTGTTTAAAGAGCATTGATATTTGCTTAAATATTTAAACAAGTTTCGCCTCAACTCTTTTTGTATAGAACATTGACATTTAATAACATTTTATAACACAACAGTTAATAAGCAATTAGGATTAATTTAATTTCCAAAACTTATGGAAGATACATTTAAATGAGAGAAAAGACAGGTCATAGAAAGTCATTTCAATACATTGCAACTATTCATGGATCTCACTAACTTTAATAAATCTTTCTAAATAGTATTTCATCTATTTATAATGATCTTCATAATTTTATTGATCTATTTATATTGATCTTCATTAATTATAAATCAATTCAATTACAGCTAACAAATATAGATTATTTATATTGTTAGACAAGAAAATAATGCTTTAAAGCTCTGAAAAAAATTGCTTATTGACAATCTCTTAGACTTTTTTTGTAGGCAAAAAGCCAACAGAATTTCAAACGGATTGATTTAAAAAACGTTGATCAAGGAGCACAACACAAATTTTGAATTTGAAAAAGAATTTTTTTTTAATCAGCTTAATTTATATTTAAAGACACTTTATTACTATAAAAAGAATTATTACTTAATATCAGGAATTAGGAAAATAGCTCAAATAAAAAGAACAGATAAGAGAATTCAATTTCAAAAGGCATACTCTGTTCTATTTCCAAGACTATTCTATGGATAATGTTTTAATATTGTAATTTAATAAAATTAATACTACTCAAATGATATAAAATTAAGCTTGCAATTTAAAAAAACCACAACAGTATAAATAAGACAAAAATAGATACAAATATAAAATCTTAAATGATTTCTAGTATCACTTACATTGCAAGTCATATCAAGAGAAGTTGTAGCTACCCGAGATACAGCAAGTCCACTGTAAATATCAGTAACGTCAGCAGAGTGTTTATTCCACACAAAGTGTGGTTTTTTATCATCTTGGGCAGTCACATCAATTACACTAGAAAAGAAAATTTATATTCATAGTTTAATGAAATGTAAATTCACTTCACTTCCTTTCAAACAATTATGTACTAGTGACTTGGAAGGAATACTTAACGTAATTAATTCTTAATCTTCCCTCAAAATATCAGCTTATAAACCAGTACAAAATACGTGTAAAACTGAAATTCTTAAACAATAATTTCCAACTATTTAGTTTCTTTTTTCTTATTTTCCATTACACCATATCAGAATTTTCCATTTTAATGAACATAAGAAAATTAAGGATATTTTTAAGAAAAGGATAATAAAATGACATATTTTTTAACTAAAAATATAAATATCAAATCAAATATTTTCACAAATATTCCATTATTTTCTAAGTTGCTTCTTGCTTAGATGTTTAAGAATACAAAGCACATCTGATTTTGCAGCTAATAAATGAATATTTCCAGTCATATATAAGTTAGTCACAATGCAAGTACCCTTAACATTAGTCACTGCATGGTTATTAATTGATGTTTATTTCACAAAATCTAAACAGTGAGTCTATTTGACAAACATGTTCAGATATTAATTGAAGCAGAATTCATTAAAAAATATTTAAAACTTTAATTTCCTTTGTTAAATGTCCACAAATACTTGAGGCGATATGTGAAGCACAAGAGGATAGAACTTGGGACCTTATGGTTTGCAATCCAGTAACTAAACCATAATACAAAAGCGTAAGCTCGTGTATATATGCTTGTATGCTATTCATCGCATACTAAAACTATTTGATTCTGTAACATATAGAAAAATCTTTATCTTTTCAAATAGCTTGTAAACTTGCTGAATCATCCCCCCCCCCCCTATTTTTCTTTGCTGATTTTACATTATTTGTTCAATTAAACATGTTTCCTTTTAAAAAAAATTCTTTTTATATTACATTTGGAGATTGCAATATTTGGCCATACAACCTGCTTATGATTATATGCAAAAATTACTCACAATCAGTGCTTATGCAATTTAGAAATTTTCTATTCCACAATTTTTTTTCAATTAATCTAAAATTAAAAGTTTTGTAATATATTTTCCTCTTCCAGGATTCTTAATTTCAAAAATATTTTTAATAAAAATCCCTTTTTATTAAATAAACCCATGAACATATTTTACCCATGAACCAGTATTATAATTATTGATAAAATTTTACTCATTTAAATGTTCCGACAAGAGTTCTTCATATTGATTCTTGGATAAATCAACCTCCTACTATTCTATTGAATTGCTAGCTACATCATTCAAAAAAAAAAAAAGAATATAGTTAAATTCTATTAAAGGGAGTTGTTAAAAATCTATTAAAAATAGAATTGCATCTTTTTCTTACAGTAGTCACACATACAAATTGTGATGTTTGCAAATAAGTTCAAATATTTTTCAAACTAAGTGAACCAATACTATACATTACACAATTATAATTTGATATAATACAAATCAGTAATCATAAAAACAAACACCCAAAACTGAGAAAAATGTGGGATATAATAAAAAATTATTAACAACCCGTGGAAACACTGGATCAGCAGCCGGAGGATTAACTTTTTGCTTTGCAAAAATACTCGCGCTCCTGCTTAGCACATAAATAAAATGGCACTTATCCAAATGAAGGTATATACAATGTCCTGATATTATTTCAAATATGTTTTCTGATATTATTTACTGACTAGTTAACTTTTTAAGTATTCTGTTTTAACAGAATCCTGTGCTAATTTTGTTTATAATGGCAGAGAAATCTTTCTTTAAAAGATTAAATCAGGAAATATTGCTTATGGTCATTAGGTTTCCAAGAATATAATTTTTCATGACACTGAGGACTCTCACTTTTATTGAGGGAAAAAAATTCAATGATTTTCAAGTATCTGTTTCAGAAAATTCAAAAACCATAAAATTACAAATTTTAGATAGTAGAAAAAATTAAATATTTTCAATATTACTGTTCAAATACACAATTTCTATCTTTTTAACTATATCTAAATGCTTAAAGAAAAGCAGTAAGGATACTTGTAATGCTTATGTTCGGCTGATAAGCTAAAACTTGCAGCTCAAAATGAGTTTCCAAAACACAATGCAAGTGCCCATAATATTAAACACTACACAACAATGACCAGATGCTAACTGCACTGTAACTAAAAGGTACTGAGTTCACAAAACATTCACTCTTTAGGTAAAACAAATTCCTTAAAAAACTTTATAAAAATTTCTATCCTTGCACTTAACAAGTACTTGGTAAAAAGAAGAGGGAAATGCAAGATATGGTTGCAAAGAAATCTTTATTTCCATTTTAAAGAAAAGAACTGGAAACTGTTTGCAATTAATATATTTTAAATTATTCTGTTAAAGTCTCATTATTCTACTAAGCATTGTAAATCCCTATTTTCTTTTGCGTTTTCAATTTTATTTGCAGATTTTTGCAGTGTAAAAAACTGTCTCTTCAATATTTATCCTTTCTATTTTAAATCCTTTAATTTATCAAAAAAAAAAAAAACCTTCTTTTCAGGGTTTCCTTCTTTTATGGGTTTTCACTATTATCAAATCTTTGCTTGCCCACTTTATGACATATTTAGAATAGGTAAATTTGCTTTTTTATATCCTTTTTTTTATTTTAAAATTCATTTGAAACCAAATGTCTTAAAACATAAGTTTCTTCTTTAAGTCTTTCAATCGCAATATTTTTATTTCAGAAAAATTTCATTTTTAGCATCATAATTGATCATAGGATTGTATCACCAGAATTTTAATTACTTCCCATGATTTCTGGACAAGAATTTTTTACCCTTTCTGATTTTGATAACTGAGAACTAAATTAATGATTAGATTCATTTGTATGGGGTGTAATAGATTCTATCCTACCTTCACACATTTTTTTTTGTGTGTGTGTTTTTGTAAATTTGCTCAAGATTTATTACAGAAAATGTTGTTTTGATGAATGGTTAAATGCATTATTTCTTTTAAATATTTTATTATTATTATTTTTTTTAATATTGAAACATTTTATGTATCCCTTATCTCAATATAGCAGCATGAAGGAAAAACTGACACAATCAATTCCAATTTTTTTTCAACACAATTTTCCCATTATAAAGAAAATTAAATATTGTATAATACTATTGTTTAAATCGATATTTCTCAAGTTGTCATTAATTAAAATTGAAAATGGAAACTTGATTGGTGATTAAATTGAAAATGAAAAAAAAAAAGTATAAAATATAGAGTGGGAAAAAAAAAAGTTAACAATTTGGCAACTTTTTCGTTTTGTTTTGAACTTGAAATGATAATGCAATAGCATACCCACAGTAAAAAGAATGAATCTGCACCTGACTGTTAGTAAAATCTAACAGAAAATAATCTTAACATATGGTTAATGGTAGAAAATAAATTATGTCATTCTGGTACAAAATTATTTTTTTTTCTTTGTTCACTTTTCTGTTCTGAACAGTCTTTTTTTATATTGCCAAGTTGACCTGCCTTAGATTATAAACAACTAGCAGTACCCATACAGCGTTGACCATGGCATAACAACCAAGAAGAAAAATTAGCTTTAAACTTAAGTCTAGCCTCCACTCGATATGACATGGTCATGTCATGCAACATCAAACAAACATAAAAATATATTTAGAAATCATCAAAAATAACTACAAAACAATTTTTATAGCATGCATTTAGAAATATTTAGACTGTTAAAAAGATAAAAATATAATATGTTCATCTGCTGTTTAAAATCAGCGGTAAACAAAGAAATATATGTGTATCACAGCTCTTCTAATTTGCACATATGCAGTTTGAGGTTTTCGCACATGCATGGATAAGTAAAAAACAATTATATTGCTGTTTTACACTTGTGCGAATCATAGTTGGAAAATAATTAAAATTGCAATTACAAAACTCCTTTTATTTCGATATGACTTTAATATACTAAAATCTCCCCCCAATAAATGCCCTACAAAATGGTACAAATATCTCCAATATCAGTTGAGTATTTCTAGAGTTTTTCTCTTTCAAACATACAGATGCT
>JAPMOR010085035.1:294939-312723 GCA_026543865.1 Argiope aurantia
TCTCTTTCAAACATACAGATGCTTTCAGGAGACTTATTTTATATCATGTATAGATGTTGGTTAAATTTAAACTTTTAAAAGAAAGTGCAATTCATAGTGAAATAGAAATTTTTGTTTTCTTAAAATTCTGATGAACAGATTTTTCTTAATTAAAATGGAAGTGGTTTTATTTTTTAAAACAGTTGAGAAGAATTACTTTAAAGACATAGATAAAATGAATTTATAGCACAAATATACTGAACTTTTTAATTTAGCACATATTTTCCAGATTTGCATTATCTGACATTATTATCCAGAATTCTGCAACTTAATATCTATATTACCATGAATAAATTCTGATAAAAGAGCAAAATAAATAATTTTTTATAAAACAGCATTAATCAAAAGATCAATAAGAAAAAAAAATCATAGGTTATGTTTTATTTTTTCTATAAAAATTTATAAGAAAAATTCCTATCTGTTTATTTTGAAATTTCTATTAAAATTCTTCCTGGATTCAACAATATTAACAAAACTTTTATAAGAAATAGCCATATCAATATTTTATCTTTAAATTTCTGACAATATTACTTTTATGCTATTGTGATGAAAAACAAATTAATAGGCAGTGTTTCTGAGTAACAACAGCTGCTTTTAATTTTTGAGTCACAATTTTGCTGGTCTGTAAGAAAAGAGATTATGATACAAAATTCTTCAAAATTTAATCCATGAAGGAATTTTATTCAAGTACTGTCAATTTATTACACCAAAAAGTAATTTAGACTTTAAAAAAATTCTAGATATGAATATATATACATTAAATAGCAAATGATAATATTCTCTTCATTTTAATAATCTAATAACACTACTTAATGTACATATAAAAATATTGGCAATTAAATCACAGAAAAATAGAGATACTTACCAAGACAAAACCCACACCATCACATGACCATCTTTACCTCCTGAGAAAAAACGAGAATCATCTGCTGTAAATTTTAAACATGTTATAGCCTGATAATGACGCTGGAGTATCCTTAAAATTTCCCCGCTGGAAACCTGAAGAAAAATATCAGGCAATTCAAAATAGCTGGTGAAAATGTATCAATGCTTTACAGATGGCATTTTATTTTACATTGCAACTGCACTGGGAAAATGGTTATTTAAACATTCAATTATGGAGCATTTAGTATCAAATGAACATTTTCACTTTATTTGAAAAAAAAAATTTATTTTTTAACTAAAACCAATGTAAAATAAAAATTTAATTCACAGAAAAAAAGTGCAATTTTCACTTATTGAATTTCAGATATCTTTAATTATGTAAGACCCTTCCTTCCTTTTTATTTTATTATTATTTTTTTTTTTTTTGTAAAAATATTAATCAACATAAATGCACATTTTCTGACATTTTGTTGAAAAATTCTAAATTTTCACATAAAAATTAATTGAAATAGAAATATTTCAATAATTCCCTAATAGAAAGTTTTTAAATGACATTGAAATATATTTAACAAATGCTCTATAAACACATAATCACATGCAGAAAAGTAAGGATGAGCTGAAATTACAGTTATAAATATAACACAAATACATAAAATTATTTCTAAAAACAAAGGATTTTTCTACTTATCTAAACAAGCAAAAGGAGATGAAAGAAGAGTCAAATAAATGAATAGGATGTTTTCCCCCATTGTATAAAAATGTCTCTAAACTGAGATAAAACCTTTTTCACTGACCTCCAGATTCATTAAATCTGTTAAGCATTGAAACATGACATCAGAAAGAAAATACAGCCAGTAATCGGACAGATCCAGTGTAGTTATAAGTTTTTCCTTTCCATTAAAAGAAAAATATAAGCACCTGGATAAATTTTTTAATAAAATCCATTTCCAAGTGCCTTAGGTGACCATCGAAAACAAGAAGTTTTTAACGACTTTTAATGATGTTACGTACCCTGAGTAAATTCACGAAGTATAATGTATTGATTTTGAGGTAAATTTGCTTTTAAATGTCTTAAATAGGAAGACTTGTGTGTCAATGAAAGAATACCCTAAAAGTTTCAGAAAATTTTGAAGTAAATGATATCTCTTGAGGATTTCATATCTTCCTAGACACACTTGTTATCAATCTGCATCCATTGTTTGAAAAGAAAATACTCAATGCTATTAATTTCAAAGGTACCCACAAAGTGAGCTTTCAAATCATCACTTACTATACAATCAACACAATTTGTGAAATTTGATGCAGTTTTACAAATTATGCTGCTTGCTAGATCTTTATATGTTTTAAATGGCAGCTCACCATTTGTCAATCCTGGTATTTTTCATTGAATCATCATCAATTTGGCATTATGATGTATTATGCAAACACAAACAGAATGCATCCCATTTGATTCAAAATTAATGCAATATTTGGATCAAAGCTACAAAATTTAAAAATTCAAATTACTTGATCAGGGTAATGGTTCTTAAATAGCACTTATAATTTTCTGATTGCAGTTAAAATTAACTGCTTTTGAGAATTATGCATTTGACATCTTTTTTTACAAGCCATTTGACATCATTTTGTCATTATTTGATTAAGTTTGCAACTGTAGGGTCTAAATATTCTCCCAAGTTGTGGGTTGGACACAACTTTACACCATTTTCATTTATTTATTTCTTGCCTTTATAGCATTAAAATTAGATATACCGAATCAAATTTCAATTTTCTTTTTCAGTACAGCTTTTATAAAGCATTGTTAAAATCTGCATTATAACACTTTTGTCAGTATTATCATTAAACTTTTCTTTGAACTGACCAATAATTCCTGGTCACTATTTTTTACAGAGTCAGGTTTGAAAATACTGAAGTATCAATTCAATATTTATTTTTTTCAAAAAGCTTCCATCACCTTTAAATTTTTGTTTCAAAGTAGTGTTTTCCAGTAAAATGTTTTATTTTAATGGATATTTCATTGATAATAGTCAACGTTTTGTTCAAAGTTTCAATTATCTCAGGAGTTGATGGTACTTCAGTAACATTCAAATCATCTTGTGATCCTGAGCTGTGTAAATGTCAACCTCCTTGTTGCGTTACAATTTCTGAGAGCTTTAGTATAACTATACAACACACTTCACGTAGCTTGTCACCTTCAAGTAAACTAGCATTATAATATCACAAAATATTTTCATACACACACTTTTTTTTGTAATAAAAGCTGAAGGGAATGGCTTTGTATTTTTTTTATTAATTTTTTTAAATAAATTCAATTTTGCCATATCTTTCAATCTCATTCTGTTTTCACAGCAGAAATTACGATATTTATAAATTAGAGCATTGCAAAAAAAACTTTTTTTTTTCAAAATTTTTAAAAACATTTTACATTTTTTTTTTCATAATTTGTTTTTATGTTTATAAAACCTATTACATTAAACCTTATGAAATGCCCATTAAAATAAGGACTCAAACAACCTTCTAAGCTTAATAGAAGTTAAATAATTCAATATTTAAAAATTCAATGCATGCTAAAAAGTGATTATGTTTCCAAAATTTAAAAATTAATTAAATCAAAACCAATAAGATTTTTAAAAATCTAAAATAGTGTTATCATTTATATAACTGTAGAGAATGATCCCTGAAATCTTCATAAAAATTTAAAATGGTTAGGTTGAATGGTTGACCTAGTATGGAATAACTACTCTATATTTTATTTAAAATTATTTTTCTCCTGTAATCATATATATATACACTTACTATTTTAATTTATTCTTTTCTTGGTCCCTTATATTAAAAAGCATATTTATAAAAATTTCTACAACAATGTTTGGTAAATAAAGTAGATAATTTATTGCTTATAAAAGAATAAATTGTTTTCTTGATGTGATCACTCAAAACCACAAAACATTGGAAAATGACAGCAAACTGTAAAACATACACACTTTGACATAGAGAAATCGTATTTTGCAAGCTTATTAAAACCAATAAAAGGAATAAACATTAAGAACTTATCCAAATCTAAAATCTAGTGTGTCATGGTGTAGATGAACTTACATGAATTGACTCATAAACATCACCACCAGCAAGAGTCTTATCATTGTTACCTTCACAATTAACGAACATAATGTTTTTGTAATGTTCTACATTAAGAACATGAAAATAAATATGAAATATAACTCTAAACAGAAATATATAGCTATAAATGTCTCATGAAATAAATTAAAATGAAAAATTACTACCAACAAATTAGGAACAATTTAACTTACTTCCCACACAAAAATCTGCTGATCGATTCCAGCGATACAATAAGTACCACAATTAGAGACTGCAAGAGCAGAAACTAATCCAGGAACAACAAAACTCCCTGTTTCTTGTTTTCGCTTAATATAAAATATAGAAAATTAGGTACAAAATCTATAAATCATAAAAATTATTTAAGTTACATGCAAATATGTCAAATATTATTGGACAAGTTTTATTTACAAAGTATATTAGTTTCAAAACTATTTCCATTGGTATATGAATCTTGAGAAACGAACTGGTTCCAGAGTTTAGAAAGTCTGTCATGGCATGACTTGAAAGCTATTTCATATAAAAGTTTGTATGAATAATTGGATTTTTTAAATAGTTTGAAAATAGTAATGTTTCCATCAGCTTCATACTGGACAAAAGCAAGAAATCATCAAAATTTCATTTGATTTTGCTTAAGCAAAATTTTTAAAAGAAATCTATACCAGTAAAATCTAGAATGCAGCAAGCAAAAGCAGAATCGGGTTGCCACTCAAATCCGGAAGAAAAAACAATTCCTTGTGTTTTCCCTGTACATATATTCAAGATACAAGAAAATGTGCAAATGGCACTCATGTACTAGTTATAATGGAATATGGCTTTAAGAGGAAAAAGCAAGGGAAGGAAGCAACAATTTAACATCATTCAAAATAATAGCATAATAAAAGAAGGTTTATACTTACATACAGAAAAAAAAAGAACAATTTATCTTTATTTATTATCAAGATGAAATTTATATATATTAAGGGTAAGAGGGGATATATAAGACAACTAAGATCAGCTATTTATAAAATTAATATAAAAATCATGCAAAATTTTTTTTTAAATATTATTTACATTTAAAGGAATGTCAATATGAATATAAACATGTTCTTTAAAAATAAACTATAAAATAAAAAATATTGGTATCAATATATAAATAAAAGGGGAACAAATCAGAATTTGTATAAAAAAAATTTAAATGACTGAAAAAGTTTTTATAAAATTTTGCTCATGTCAATTATGAAGCAAAAGGAAATTTTAAGTGAGTGTATCATGATAATAAAATAAATACTTATCCTTTTATTAATTTAAAACTATGTTTCTATGCACAGAAAATTATATTTAGTATTATCACTCCTTTTAAAGAAAAACATAACAGATATTTTAAATGATTTTATTTATTCATCTTCAAGCTGCCATTTGTTAAATCGTCTATTGAAAATTATTATTTTCTATTAGGAAAAATTAAATTTAATGGTTTTTAAAAACTATTACATTCAAATAAAACACATTTTAATCATTTTATGTATTTCAAACAATAAGAACATTTTGTATATCAAGGCATTTTGTATTATTTTTTTATGTTGAATACATTAGAAATGAGAGTATGTCTTTTTCAAGCAACAGAAAACAAAAGCTCTGAATGTTTATTTTATAGTTATCTATTAAGGTATTAAAACTCTAGTTACATAATAATAAAGAGCAATTTAATAAAAGCATTATATTCATACATATTTCATCAATAAATTTATGGTAAAAAATTAAGGATGAGATTTTCTTATATAAAAACACATAAAAAGTTTTAAAAAATAACATATATAAAAATATACCGCTTTTGAAATAGTCCACACTTTCAACATTGGTTTGTTAGAATAAGCAGCAATTAAAAAATAATCTGCAATCAAACATAGTGTCTTAGGTGAAAAGAGGTTTGCATCTTTATATGAAGTAATTTCGTTTGAATTAGTAGCATCAAATATGGAGCATACTTTACTGGAAGCAATGATTACCTAAAAAAAAAATCATTAATAAACAAAGAAAAATAAATATAATTTTAAAAAATACAAGTCATTACAAAAGTCTTTAATAAGCAATATTTATTCAAAAAAATTAGAAAAAATATGAGAAAATAAAACAATCTGATCTTATTTCAGATTAAAACAAATAAAATGTGCCATCCTTACCAATATTTCCATAAAATTTAATTACATAATAATAAATTATCATAATAATTAAATATAAACACTAATGCAAGATTGACACTCTTTATATTAATTTTTTATGGCAGTGATTTAAGAATGAAATTTATTAACAAATTACCAAAAGAAAATTCAAGTGTTTAAGTTAAAAAGAGAAAGGGGGGAAATGCATATATCCATATGAATCAAATGCAGGGATGCAATTATTAATAATGGATATTATTTCAGTGTATTTTTTTAACAAGTTCTAATGCAAAAAATATATAATATAGTGAAATAATGATAAAAATTAATATAGTGGAATAATGATAAAAATTACATTAAAATTAAGAATTAATAATTGCATTTTACATATTAGTTATTTTACATCTGTAAATATGTCGTTTTTTAACTGAAATTTTTTACTAAATTAAGGGAGATCTAAAAGATGATAGATGCAATTTGGTAACCACAAAACTGAAATACTACTTACTTCTTGTATAGTAGTATCCATAATGAAATCAACTAGTCAAATTCTGACAACTGTAACAAACTAGTAAAAGAGAAAACATTGTGTTAAATTCTTTCAAATGCTTTTTAAATCAAGAAATAAAAATAAATTATGTAGATTTAGAAGATATATATTAATTGAAAGAAGAATAAAGTTTAAGAATTTCATCAAAAATCTAAAAATCAAAGCAAGATTCCTTTTACATATAGAATATTTACAGCCTTTTTCACAAGAATGTAGGCAAAATATATAAAATAATTAATTAGCATGATTACAAATCATATTACACTAATTAAAATTTAAAATTAAAAAATGCAGTTTTCAAATTTTATACCTTAATTTATCAATGCAATATAAATAATATTTTAACAAATTAATTCTGTCCTACATAAAACTTAAAATTTCAATAAACTTCAAAAAAAAATTTTGCTGATAGTTTAACGAATTTTTAGAATGCTAAAAGACTATCAGAACTTTAATTAAGTTTCAAAATTTATCTTATAAAGAATGTGCATTAAGAGCTGGCCAATGGCGAACCTTTGATTTACGAATCCCATGTACAGGAGGGAGGGGATTGTTGATGAAAGCGCTCCCCTACTGATGGGGGGGGGGGGGATAATGTGTTGACTAAAGTGGCTTAAAATGTTTTGATTGACAAGTCAAATAACACCCAACAAGAAAATAGCTTCTAAGACACAGCTGTGAGGGATTGTGAGCTTTGGAAGGACAACTTGAACCACCAAATAAAACTTGATTTACTCTTTGTAGAGATCTTTTAAAAACTGGCATTGTCTTTAGTTCAAACATCAGGAGGGAGGGCGGGGGGGGGGGTCAATGCGTCATCCAAACTTGGTTAGAAAAGATACTCTTTGTGTTAGGTGTTTTGAATATTCTCAATTGTGTCAGATCCTATACTAATGTTAGAAGGAGAATACAGAACTCAACACTATGATTAATTACTGAAGCACTTCTATTTTTAGACATCTAATTGCTCTATATAGTATTAGAGAATCCTGTAGAAGAGAAGGAGTAAGTGAACAATTCAATATTTATAGCATTTCATTTGACACAACTTTAATTAATTTATAACAAAGTTGTGCTTATTAATTTCTCAATCTAGGTGGATCAAACCAGACCTATGAGGCTATGAAATTGTAAGAGATCTCGGATTCATCCTCTCAGAATTGGCTCAATATTTTCATAAGATAATTTTACTACTAACAGTGAATTTCAATAAAATGTATCTTGATTGTCTGGAATTTTGAAAGTAAATTAATTTAAAAAATAATTAATTTGAAAATAATTTGAAAAGAAAACAAAATTAAAAACAAAATTAATTTAATTTGAAAAGAAAACAAAAAAAATTATGTTTTATTTTCAATTATTGCTATTATATTTCATATGTGTAAAATGATCTGGTGTCTCTGCACAGCTGAGATGTTCCAAATTTCTGCAGGATTTTCCCTAAGAAAATATCCTAAATTTTAATTAAATGTCCTATTTGTACCACATTAAAACAAAAAGATAAATAAGTTATTCTAAAAATGTTGTTTGGACGAATTCTATTTCTCAGCTTTTCTAAACATGGAATATAGCCAATTTAGTGAGATAATGTGCATAAATTGGAAGAAAATATAATGAATTCAATTGTAAAATGAATATATTCTTCTAAATGTCTCCTGGTTTTTGCAATTTTAAAACAATTAATTAAATGATTATTTCTAAATTTATTTTGTTTTATTTTATGAAAGCAGCTAGCAAATTAGTTTTAGTTAATTTTGAAAATCTGGATTTATGGTTGCTAAAATTTGTTTAGCTTGCACTTGATCTCTTACTCAAAAGAGTATATTTAAACTTCAAATTTAAAAATCAAGCAACACTTACAACTATTTTTAAAACCTTATACTGTTCTGTGTATTGTGTAGTGTATCTAATTTTCAGTAATCTCAACTAAGACTTTTTGAAAAATGGTAGTGTTTAAATTTCAGCTTCATTTTTTTGAAGAACAGAAAATAAAATCATTTAGCATTGCTTATGTGCATTATAGAATGTATTCTTATCAAATATTAACATTAATTCTTATACACCTTATTCTAATATATCTTAATATAATCTTATGTATATAATAATTTATTATATTAAGGTGTAGCAAGATTTAAATAAGGATGCAATTTGCACAATTTTCACTACTGCACACTTATGAAGTTAAATCGTAATTTTAAGTATAAGTTTTGAAAAGTATATTAAAATCATATTTTAAATAGAAACCTACACAATATGCAAAAATACACCATTTCTGTATAATTTCAAGATCAACAAAGGAAAAAAAGTCATGATGAAATATTACTGGCAACAATGAAAGTGATTTCAACAATTAAATATATTGTTGTAAAATACATTTAAAATATTTTTTTCCAAAACCAATTGAAGTTGATATTTAACATAGAATTATAATTATAATCACAAAACCACATATCAAATTTCATATATTTGTCGTATCTTTATCGCATTTATGTACTTCTTAAAAGTACAGTCCAATAGACAGTGAACTCCTTACTGAATTTGGCTCAAAACTTAATAGATGTCTACATTATATATTTTAAATCTGCATATCAAATTTCATCCACCTAGCTCTCTTCTTCCTGCAGATATCGTGTTAACCTTTATTCGAATAGGCAGACAAGCAGACTTCTTCTGAATAGATTTTGCTCAGAAATTGATAGAAATCTATAAATTTGGTGTTAAAACCATATATGAAATTTCATCCGTCTAGTTCAAAGCCTTTTTGAGACATCTTTATCAGTGACAAGATCACAATGACAAGATGATATATTTTTTACCTACAATATATGACAATGTGTTTAAAATTTACATTATATTAAAATAATAAATATATCATTTCTCGCAATATTTAAAAAAGGTGAATAATAGGTGAAGTAAAATAATTAAAATATAAATATACTTAAAACTAAGTAAATAAAATTTAGCACTCATAGAAACATGTGTATTGGGAGTGTTCAGATTGTCAAAGCCGTGATACCAAACAAAAAAATAAATAAGAATTTTCTTGCTGTCAGAAAAATTTTACAATGTACTGAAAATTAGACTACTAACTGCTATTATCAATCAGTGATCAGAAGGAGTCTTACTTTGTATTCCTTTGCAAAAAAGATGGGGCTTAAAGGATTATGGGGAAAAGTGCAGAATATTTTTTAAATATTGCAACTAAAATTTAGCTTTTATAGATTTTTAAAAAAATTAAAATATGTATCCAAAAGAAGATAAAGATTAAATGAAGTTAAAGTTTTGTAATTTTTAATAAATATTTAAAAATCGGAAAACTTCTAAAGTCTAAAAAAATTCTTTTGCAGGAACCTGTGTTTTTATTCCTTCGGCTGATTGCAGTTGATTTTATAAGACAACGTGTAATAGCAAATGAAAAAGCTTGCAATATTTTTCTGCATAGAATAACATTACATTCAAAAATTGTGGTGGCGTGTATGTGGCACTGGCAAGCATTAGGCTTAACTATACATCATAAGCAAACATAATATATAAGACTAGAATGTTAACTATGGGAATTAGAAAAAACTTGATAAATCACTATCCTTACATTGAAATCTATAAATAGCAAAAATCACTATTCTTGTTATATATATCAGTATTATAATAAATTTATTAGATAAAACTTAAAAATTTCCCTATACCTTGAATGAAACATGCTGATTTTTAGCGAATATTTTAATAAATAAAGCAATATCAGAATTTTAATTACATTTCAGAAATAATCTTATAAAAATTACATGAAAATCAACAAAAGCTCGATAAATCCATAATCTAATATTACAATTTAAACAAAACAAAAAAGTGTTCTCATAACTAAGCTATTTAAGTCTCGGATATTAAATAGTTTTCTAAAATATTCCTAAAAAAGTTATAATAAATTTTGGTCATAAATATTTGTATATGCCAAATTAAGAAGTTCAATTTTCAATATACAAAATAAAGGTGATTTTTCTCATCATATGCAAGCAAGAACAAAGTTTGCTCTCAACAGAATGACATTCGAAACCAATTTAATCACATTAATGATGAGAAAAATGGAATAAATCCTGCAATAAAGCTGGAGATAAAAAAAGAATCTATGATCTTGAATATATTAGCATGTCATTTAAAATTAATTACACAATTATGGCATTATAAAAATTTGAACTGACAAGATGTCAAATTATTTTTTAATTAAAAATTAACAAGGGGAAAAATTGGAGAAAGTGTATATTTGCAACCATTTTAAATCACAAATAGCAATGATGAAATCGAAAGTACCATACTGTCTTTTGTTTATAAGCATTGAAAAATTCCGGAGATGTGACAAACGATTTGCTTTTAAAGTGTTAGAGAAATATATAAAAAAGAACAATTTTTTTAAAAAAATAAAATAATTAAGATGGATTATTTTTACATTTATTGGTATCTTAATGAATTTTAAAAATATGAATTCTGTTTAGTAACATGAACGAGTTTGGGATTAAGCATGCTGAAACAGCATATAACTTATTATTATAATGATACACATTCGATAATTACAAAAAATCAATAAATAAAACATCAAAATGAATTAATTAAGAATAAAAATAAAGAATACCTCTTAAAATCAACTTGTTGAAAAAACAATACAACACAAACGCGAGACTTGTTACCCGGAGGACGTTTGAATCCCCGTCTAGTAGTCCAAAGAGGGGGGAAGGAGCATTAGAAATGATGGGGGAAGAAGCTCTAGAGGACGGGTTTCATTCCGGCATTGATGGAAATGGGGAAAGTCGTACTACAAGTATAATTGCTTGAAGAAAAGTTTTTTGCGCCAAAAGTTGAAAATTTATTTATGCGCAAAGATTGAAGAGCAATTTTTTTTAATGCAATGAGTGAGCGACTGCCGAATTCAGGAAGTAACGATTTCACGAAGAAAGCAGACCTTATTCAGGCTCATAATTACGTTTTATAAATCTAATTTTTGACTAGAAAGGATGCTATGAATGTTGACTGTGGCTGATAACAGTGAGAGCTTGGAAAAGCTGAATTTTCTACCGGCGCATTCTTTTTATAATTAATTAAACGTCAAAAAATAATGTGTAAACTCAGAATTCAATTTTACTTTATCTTTAAAGTTTGGAGCCAAATTTGGCAGTACCCGTCCCTAGGATGTAGCCTATTAATTTGTTAAATGAAATTTAATGTTTCTGTATAATGCAATGAGCTTACAAATTTCATTTAAATTTTTAATGGAAGCTAAAATTGTTTGTTCATACGGAATATAAATTCGATGTTGTTTTAAACAATTAAATATTACTTTTAATGTTTATAATTTTTTAATTGTATAAGGCTAAATGTTTTTAAAAAAGTAGCTGAAAATTTTAAAATGTTGTAAATTCTATTCTATTTTTTAAGAGTTACATAGAATTAATATTATAGAAAATTTAAATTATTTTTTATAACTGCAGGAATACTTTGATTTTGTTGTTTGCTAGCATTTATTTGTATTAGCAATTATATTTTTGTGGTCTAAAAGTTGCATTAATAAAAATCTATAACCTCTTCCTTGTAGTTTTGCCCAGTCTTATTTATTTTGTCTTATTGAAAAAAAAATATGTTATAAAAGAGTTATTTTAAATTATTCTTTTATTAATGTATTGAAAATATAATGTTGCTAATGTGCATGATTAACACTTAAATATTTGTTTTAAAATATGAATTGAATAATTCATATGTGTACAAATATCTATTGTAATGAAAAAATATTGTGTAAAAACATTTATAGCAAAAAGAATTCAAATATACATATATGTAATCCGAATTTTGATAGAAAGTAGCCAATCTGAAAAGGTAATATCATCAATTCTTTACATGGCTGAAGTAATAAAATTTTAAAAGGAAACTTGACCAAAAAATTCTTATTTCTTGAATATTTTAACTATTTTCCTTTGTGCTTATCAATTCGTTCAAAATACTGAAACTCTTACTTTTATGATAATGGGCAAAAGTAAAAACTGTTAAAAATGATTTGGAATGTAATTTTTAATTTAAAAAAAGAAACATTTTTTAATTTAATATAGTCATCTCAGTTTATTCTGAATTAGTACAATGGAATTTTCAATTAATATTGTAAAAAAATCAATTGCTTATTTTTGAATAATATTTAAGTTCTATTTTATTCAGCACTGTTACATTTTCTCAAGAAATTTTTCTTTTTCTCCCTTTATGGTGGCTTAATATCTTGTCATTTTGATTTTGCAATAATTAATAATGAAATAAGAGTGATTTGCTTCACAAGCATTCATTATTAGAATATATTAATGTATCTAATTAACCAAACCATTAACAAAAGGGAAGACATTTGCTCCACCCTAAAAAATGCTATACTAATATTGTTTTAATTAATTCAAATGATAAGTAGATAAATATCAAGTGAATGGTGAATATTTTTTGGATATTGTGTAAAAAAAATATGGATGATGATGAAAATCTTTAAAACCTATAAAATTTATATAGTTTATATACTTACTTTACCTTCTAAAATTAAGGTTTTTATAAATTATTTTTTAAAAAGACAATTTCTATGAGCATATACAATAAAAAGTTATAGAAAAAGGAATGGGAGAATAATTTTTATTCTTTGAAATAATGATAATTGTAATGGAATAATGAATTTTAACACTAATGTTAAGTTGAAAAAATTATTTGCAATTTAGAATCAATATTAAAGTTAATCATTATCCCTGAATCAAATGATCTGAAAATTCATTTGTTCCATAGGCAATTTAATTACTTGGAGAATATCGTTTTAAAACACCTTCCATTGTCTCCATTACAAATATGTGAAGAAAGGGTTATTTCTAAAAATAATTTGGGGTTGATCCAATTCACTATCAGTAAAAATTTTAAGTCTAATTGACACAAGTAGTTAATCTGAAATTATTTACCGACTTCATGGTTTAACTTATATTATTTATCAATTGGATTAATAAATGAAAACAGATAACAATCAATTGAAGACATTTTAGGATGGGTGGGGAATGAAAAATATTGTGAGAAGGATTACAAAATATATTTTGTCGAAGCAATTTGCATGAAATCAATATTATAAAAAGCAAAGCAGTTTTATACATTTTAAATGCAACTGAAAGAACTTCCTGTGTCATTATATTCACAGAAGGAAAACGAAATCAGTTAGCACGTGAAAGAGCAGTTGAACTTGGATATATATCATATAATTGGAAAGATATATGATATATATATATCTCTAAAGAGATAAAAAGAGTTTAAAAGGGAAAAAATTGAACTTAATGAACAAAGGTAATGCACAATCATTGGCAAGTGGAATATGTTATATAAGATATAATATTGTTACGAATCTCTAATGCTGCTAACCAGCATAGTTGGTTCCATCATCAGAAAGACCGTTTTACAGTCATCTGTATTGGACGGAGTCCGGGTGTCGCGTCAGAGGTCCAAGAGCTTGGCGACGAATTTGGCAACTTTGGCGCCAAAATAGATTATACCCGAAACATCGAGAATTTTCCCGATCTGTCCATTGGGAACCGAGATGGCCTCGAAAGTTCCTGATTGGTTGAGAGGCTTCTAGCCCCGCCTCCTGAGACCTATAAAAGGAGGCAGTCTGCAGCTGCCAGAGTAAAGTAGTCTGAATCGATGGTAAAGAGCGAGTCTTCCAGAGATTTGCAGAGCAGCGACGGAGTCAAGCTAGTGCTGAACTAAGTTGTGCGCTAATGTCTGCAGTAAAGTCTTGTTGTGTGCTGCTGTGTGCACGTCTCGCGCCTGAAGAAAATTGTCTTCTCTATGCTATATATAGTTGTCGTCTTTGTGCTTTCCTGTATGTGTCTTCGTGTAAATAAACGTCGTTGTTTGTTTGTTTTTTCTACTGCCGCCTGCTGATTGAGCGTTCTCCACACCATATCACTTCCACTATCCAAACAAACCCGGAAATTTCGTAACATTTCTGCTCTAGAGTTGAAAAGAAATTTGGCATGGTAGATCCTGTAGTTCGCCAAGTTACGACACCATCAATATCAGAATCAGATCCATGGAGTGACGAGAGCGTCCGGAAAGACCACCTAGCTGATCCTGAAATAAAGTCAATAATTGAATTTAAAGAGTCAACAGGTGGAAAGCCTAGCTGGCAAGACATCGCCCCTTTCCATCCTACAACGAAGCGTTTCTGGGCTCTTTGGGATTCCCTCCATCTAAGAAATGGTGTGCTGTATCGCAAGTGGGAGTCTGGCGATGGAAAAGCCTTCAGATGGCAATTAATACTTCCAAAGACAAGAGTATCAACAGTCCTTAAGGAACTCCATTGCAGTCCGACTGGGGGTCATTTTAGTGTTACGAAGACTTTACAAAAAGTTCGAGAACGTTTCTACTGGAATAATTTGCGAAATGACGTGGAGAAGTGGTGTCGCACATGTGATCCCTGTGCTACACGTAAAGGTCCTGGGAAACGCATTAAGGGAAGACTGCAGCTGTATGATGTGGGGGTACCTTTCGAACGAATAGCTTTTGATATCCTAGGCCCTCAGATATCTAGGCCCCCCTAGGTCATCAGATGGCAACAACAACATCCTGGTTGCCATGGACTACTTCACCAAATGGCCTAAAGCTTATCCTATTCCCGATCAAGAAGCCCCGACTGTTGCAGTGATTCTAGTTCAAAACTGGATTTCAAGATACGGAGTTCCTCTACAACTGCACTCTGATCACGGAAGAAACTTCGATTCGGCTGTTTGCAGGAGACTGTGTGAGATACTCGGCATCGACAAAACTCGAACTACGGCCTTACATCCTCAGTCAGATGGCATGGTAGAGAGATTCAATCGGACCAATCTGAACAGCCTCTCTTTCCTGGTGTCCAGCAATCAACAGGACTGGGACAAGAAACTGACCCTTTTCCTACTTGCCTCTAGAAGTGCCGTTCACGAGACTACTGGCTATTCTCCTTCCCAAATGCTCTTCGGACGTGACCTTCGTCTGTCTGCAGATCTACTGTTCAGCCGACCTCCAGATGCTCCCTTGGCGCTTGAGGAATATTTCGAGAACCTCCGGACACGGATGGAGGAGGTGCATCATCTGGCCAGAGATAGGATCGGCATGGCTTCAGAGGAGATGAGAAGATCCGATACGACGCTAGAGCAGCGGGACACAATTTCCACGAAGGAGACTAAGTGTGGTTATGGAATCCGAAACGTTGCAAAGGACTTTCTCCGAAGTTGCAGACCAACTGGGAGGGTCCTTATACAGTCCTTAAAAGACTGAATGACGTTGTGGTACTGATACAGAAATCACCACACTCAAAATCGAAGGTGATACATTGTAACATGCTAGCCCCTTACCTTGGCCAAGGTGATTAAGATCTTTTCAGTTCAGACCATGGTCACTCATTATATGATAAATAATATAAATCATTTATCTTCTTAATTTCGTTATTTTAGCATTGTAATTTATTTTTGTATTTGCTCGTGTATATTTACTCTGTATGTCATTTTGAGTATTTGTTATTTTATACTTGCTTATTGTGTGAATATGGTAATCCTGTAAGTAGATGCCTCTTACTCAGATATTGTACTGCCCGGGACGTGCAGTCCTTAGGAGGGGGACAATGTTACGAATCAGTAATGCTGCTTCCCAGCATAGTTGGTTCCATCATCAGAAATACCGTTTTAGAGTCATCTGTATTGGACGGAGTCTGGGTGTCGCGTCAGAGGTCCCAGAGCTTTGCGACAAACTTGGCAACCATTTGGCGACTTGGCGACGCATTTGGCACTTTGGCGCCAAAATAGATTATACCCGAAACATCGAGAATTTTCCCTATCCGTCCATTGGGAACCGAGATACGCCTCGAACGTTCCTGATTGGTTGAGAGGTTTCTAGCCCCGTCTCCTGAGACCTATAAAAGGAGGCAGTCTGCAGCTGCCAGAGTAGAGTAGTCTGAATCGAAGGTAAAGAAGGAGTCTTCCAGAGATTAGCAGAGCAGCGACGGAGTCAAGCTAGTGCTGAACTAAGCTGTGCGCTAATGTCTGCAGTAAAGTCTTGTTGTGTGCTGCTGTGTGCTCCTCTCACGGATGAAGATAATTGTCTTCTCTATGCTGTATATAGTTGTCGTCTCTGTGCTGTCCTGTGTGTGTCTTCGTGTAAATAAACGTCGTTGTTTGTTATTTTTTCTACTGCCGCCTGCTGATTGAGCGTTCTCCACACCATATCACTTCACTATCCAAACGAACCCGGAAATTTCGTAACAATATATTCCACACGATATTGTATAAAAGCAGATAATCTGTGCAACTTTTTTCAAATTTTACCACTGAAACACGATTTATATTAACGCTTTAACCATAGCCTAAGAATTGGAAGGGAAAAAAAACTAAACAATAATACTTTTCACTTTTGTTCCCATTATTATTTTAAGTATATATATATATATATATATACACTGGTGTGCAAAACTTAAGCAACAGGTATGTTTTTTGCCATAACTTCACGAGAAATCATCTGAGAGACATGAAATTCAGAAATGAGATACAGCATTTTGTTCTAAAAGAATGACGAAAGCATAGTTGCGCAGAAATGAATACAATGCATACAGTATGGAATCAAACAAAAAAGGCTTTATTGAACTCATAGTATCTTTACACATGATTGTCTGTCCAAGAGGAAGAACAGCAAGCAGATGTTCCTTAGTATGGGATATGCCCTCCCCTTACTGCAATGGTTGCTTCGCACCGTCTCCCCATACTCAGCACCAGATTGTCCAACAGTTCTTGAGGTAAAAGTGCCCATTCCTCAATCAGCATCTGTTTAAGTTGTCGGGTGTTCCCAGCAGGATGTAATCGTGCCGCAAGGCGTCTCCCCAAAGCATTCCACACATGTTCTATCGGATTTAAATCAGGGGAGCACGCCGGCCAATCCATTCGAGTGATATCTTCACTTTCCAAGAGCTCCTCAACAGCATGAGTCCTGTGTGGCCGTGCATTGTCATCCATAAAAACGAAGTCTGATCCAATGGCACCTCGGAACAGACGC